>OX438783.1:9990085-10156160 GCA_949316455.1 Acleris holmiana
AAATACATAGAAAACATCCAAGACTCAGGAACAAATATTCACGCTCATCACACAAATATCTGCCCTTACCGGGATTTGAACCCAGGACCGCTGGCGTCGGAGGCAGGGTCACTCCTAACTAGGCCACCGTGTCGTCAAAACAAATATAAACCTTCCTCTTGACTCACTGGACAAAAAGTAGCCTATGTACATCAGAGATAATGTCGGCTTCTAATGGTGTAAAAAAAAATCAAATCGGTCCAGTAGTTTCGGAGCCTATTCGAAACAAACAAACAAACAAATCTTTCCTCTTTATAATATTAGTATAGATGTATGGAAACAACTGAACGCCTGAGGAAACTAACGTTGCAATAACTTTTCATTGATTGATTGCCAACTGATAACTGTTGGCAGTCACTCGTGATGTATATAGAAGTAGAACAGAAAAACTTTATTCACCTGAATAAGTATGCGCTGCAGCAGCACTGGAATTCCTTTTTTTATGAAATTGACCTTATGAGGGCTTTACACGTCGGTAATATGGACAGAATCTACTAGCGCTCCGGATAAGACCATCACTGCAGAGAAGTGCAGCAAGAATCTCAAGCAGAAGGTTAATCATACAATGGTAGTTTTCAAAACAAGTGTATCTAGTGGTGGTTTAGTGGTGGTAGGACCCCGTGCAGGGTCCGTCCGGATCGCTACCACCATCTTATCCATTAACCACCCGCCAAGCAACAGTGTTCGCATTGTTGGGTTCTCGGTCATTTGCCCGAAAGTCATATGCAATAATTTAAAATGCCCGAATTTCATTTGACATAATTTTTTATTCCATAACAAATTATATGCCATAATGTTCATTTGCAATATTTTCATTTCCCATAACTTTTAGATGCCATAACGATACGTTTGCCATACATCTCATTTTCCCTACTTTTAAATGTGCTAAAATTATATGGCATAAAATTCAATCGCCATAATAATTATTCGCTATAACACGGTCAGAATGAGTAATGTTGCTGGCACGTTTTCTCCAGGCTTCTTTGTTTATTTTATGTCGTAAGTATAATATTATTAAAAGTATCGGTTCTGACGCTTCACCGGCCGCTGCCACGGCACGCTCGCTGCTGCAAGGTCACGGTTCCACCTAACACTCCTCCTCGCTTCGCTCGTCGTCGTACCTAAAGGAGACCTTCCTAGAGGGATCCCTTCATTTCCCATAAATTAATTTGTCCCCTACATTATATCCACTGTAAACACTGGATCTGCTTTTTCCGTAATTATGGCAAATAATAGTTAAGGATATTATAGAAAGTAAATATTATGGAAAGTGTTATTATGGTATCCAATATTATGGAGGTTGAACACTATAACACTTGAGTATTATGGCATTTAAAAATTATGGTATGTGATGTTATGGCAAATGAAGGTTATGCCCAGTGTCTATTATGGAAAATGAAATTAGTACATATGAATTTATGGGAAACGAAGGGATACCGCATTGTTGTGTTCCGGTGTGGGGATAAGACAACCGGTGAAATTACTAGCATATTAGAGGCATTCCATCTTAGTCCTCAGGGTTGGCGACGCATTTGAGGTCTTAGGATTATAGTCTTGAGAATTCAAATGTCTATGGGTCTCAGATTCCACTTACCATCAGGTGGCCTGAGTAATCGTGTGCCTTCTACTTAACATAAAAAAAAAACTAATTAAAGACTAAAATTAAGAAACAGTATATATGTATATGCGAGTCACAAAAGTAACCATATAAAATTATGACTAATTTTCGTTACCTACTCAAATGTAAAAGTTACTGTTTATTTATATTAGTCCTTAAGTAGGTACAATTACTTTGAAAACTACCCAAAATGCAATAGCTTTTAAAAGACAGTTAGTTATATAACAAAGTTATAAAGTAATAAATAATAAATAATAATAATTTAAACTAGCCCAAATAAAATCATGACAAATATGAGGGTATTAAATAAAAAACCGGGCAAGAGCATGTCGGACCATGCTCAGTGTAGGGTTCCGAAGCCGTTAAGAACTACAAACATAAAAATCAACAAGTAATAACTAATTTTCTATTTAAAGTCAATTGGTGCCGTCTTACTAGATGATTTTAGTCGCCTGTATCTCAAGAACCAATGATGTCAGAACTACCTTAATATGTCATAAACGGATCATTTAATCGAAAAAATGATTTACAAACCCGTAAGATTTTTGAAAGACCTATCCAACGACACCCCACGACGTAGACGAGAAAAAAAATACATCCCCACGTCACGCGTAGGGGCAGTACCCTAAAAAAAATTTTTTGTTTCAAGATTTTATTTTACCTCTTTGTTGGCGTGACAAATATATATATTCATGCCAAATTGCAGCATTCTAGTACTAAGAATCTCTGAGCTAGGCTGCGGATGGACGGACATGGCGAAACTATAAGGGTTCTCCTAGTATGACTACGGAACCCTAAAAATTAATGACTAGGAGAACAACGCGCCAAGGTCTCCACAACCAACCACAACAGCATGGTCCCTGCAAATAAGAACAGATCGGATCCCACAAAAATCACCCATTCCCGAGTATGACGCGTATTTCAGCTAGACATGTGTTTGGGAAAGTGGCGATATGGTGGTAGCGATCCGGACGGCCCCTGCCAAAGATCTAACCGCCACTACTTTGTCTTTACCTTTTCTTTATGCTATTTTTATCTTTATCTTCTGTCTCTTTAGTTGTTATACGTTTAGCCATGCGCTGTTATATTTATCTGTCAATCGCTCAAAGGTTAACTGGAAGAGATCCCTTAAAGAGATAAGTTCGCCTTTGTGCATACCTTTAATTGTGTTTCTGTTTCGTTTTTTACTTTGTTATCTTTTGTTTGTGCAATAAAGAGTTTACATATTTTATACTTACTTTGTCCAAATTGGCAGTTTGATAATAGTTATTTGTGCAATAACAAAGCAAAGTTAGTTTGTGCTGCTGTTGATTTTGAATCCAGAGTAAGCGAAGGATTCTAGGTTAGAATAAAGAGCTTACATACATACATACATAGTTTTTCCAATAAGGCTGGTGTATATTTAGTTATTTGTGCAACAAGTGAACAAAGTTAGTTTATGCTACAGTTGGTTTCGAATCCCTAGTAAGCGGAGGATTCTAGGTTATAATAATATCACAATAATATATCACGGGACAATGTCACACAAATTGACCTAGTCCCAAATTAAGCCCTAAATAGGCTTGTGCTATGGGTACTAGACAACGATAAACTTACTTATATAGAGAAATATATACTTAAATACATAGAAAACATCCAAGACTCAGGAACAAATACTCGTGCTCATCACACAAATATTTGCCCTTACCGGGATTTGAACCCAGGACCCCTAGCTTCGAAGGCAGGGTCACTCCTAGGTTAGAATCCTAAGTGCAGCGAGAGATTCAAAGATACGAGATGCAAATAACTTTGTTCTCGTGTTGCACATACAAATTTCCACTTCATCAGCGAGAACATATAAAGGCAAAAAAGACAACATGGTAAAAATTAAACCATATGTAGGTATCTATATTTGCCACCCAGCCGTCCACCACACTTCACCACCACCGCCCATTGATATAGTGAATAATAATTTAAAAAATAGGTGTACTTTGTCTAACGCTCTCGCAGCAATCTGATTTTGCTCACTGTCTTTAAAAAGCAAAACTACCAGAACCAGTAAGAAAAAGTGTTTTTTTATTAGGGTTCCGTAGTCAAACTACGAACCCTTATAGTTTCGCCATGTCCGTCCGTCCGTCCGTCCGTCCGCCCGCAGCCTAGCGCAGAGACTCTTTGTACTAGAAAGCTGTAATTTGGCATGGAGATGCATATTAATCACGCCAACAAAGTGATAGTATAAAATGTAAAAAAAAATAATTGTAAGGTACCTCCCCTAAACGTAACGTGGGGATTTTTTTTTTCTTGTCAACCCTATAGTGTGGGCTGTTGTTGAATAGGTCTTTAAAAAATGTTACAGGTTTGTGAGAACAGTTGTTTGATTAAGTAATCCGTTTATGAAATATTAAGCTTTAAAGCGCTAATTTTTGTTAGAATTAAGTCAAACTCCTACACCCAAAATTACAAATACTAAAAATCATTTTTTTTTTAATTAACGCAAATATATTTAAAAGGAAAACTATCACGACTTAGTATACATCATTGGTTCTTGAGATACGGGCGATTAAAGTGGTTATACCTACTAAAATCATAATACTATATCATCAAAGACAGCACCAAATGAATTTAAATAGAAAATTAGTTATTACTTGTTGATTTTTATGTTTGTAGTAAGTACTTAACGGCTTCGGAACCCTACACTGAGCACGGTCCGACATGTTTTATTTTTACAATCTAAGATGGTCTTGGTGTGACGCCACGCAGGGCGGCTGGGGGACTGTTATATTGGTAGATATCGTTTATTTTTACCATATTGTCTTTTATACCTTAAGGTTATATGTTCTCGCTGCTGAGGTAAAGAGTTGTATATGCAACACGGGACCAAAGTTATTAACATCTCGTGTCTTTGAAATCCTCGCTGCACTCAGGATTCCAACCTAGAATCCTTCGGTTGCTCGGGATTCAACATAAACCAACTTTGCTCTCTTGTTGTACAAATAACTAGGTATTTCTATGTGGGCTGATTTAAATGCGACCCAGAAACTCTCACTTAGGTACGAGAGGTCAGTGGCCGGAACGTGAATCGGTTAACTTTTTTGTGGTCTTGTCATTGATACAGAAACGTTTTTGTTGACAATAGGCATCTACTGTGACAATTTTAGTAAGATAACGGTTCTTGTTCCATTTATTACTGAAATGGAAATTTTTGCGTGTTCGATTTATTAATTAAATAAATTCCAGTCGCTAAATTCTCTTAAATTATTTTGAGTATTATTTATTACTAGCGACCCGCCCTCGCTTCGCTCCGGATTAAAGTATTATACATACAAACCTTCCTCTTCAATTACTCTATCTATTAAAAAAAACCGCATCAAAATCCGTTGCGTAGTTTTAAAGATTTAAGCATAGGTACATAGGGATATAGGGACAGAAAAAGCGACTTTGTTTTATACTTTGCAGTGATGCATCTTGAGTCCACGAGCCGAATAAGACTACCACGAGTAGACATCAACTAATATATAAGTTGATAACAATGAGAACTAGTGGGGTTGGTCATAGGTAGTTGACATTGTGATGTTATTGCGACAAGAATCCGGGGTCTTGTCATAGGCCGCGGTGATTTTTACTATCAACCTAATATGATTCCCTGACCCATCATAGAACTGTCACAGTGACGTTACGTTATGATTTAAGTCGTAAGAAGTGTCAAAGAAATCGTTAATAATATTATAAACTTGAAAATTTGTATGTATTCATGTATGCTTTCACGCTGCAATGGCTGGACCGAAATGGAGATAGCTTTTTTTACACGAGCACTCAGGCCACCTGATGGTAAGTGGAATCTGAGACCCATAGACATTTGAATTCTCAAGACTATAATCCTAAGACCTCAAATGCGTCGCCAACCCTGAAGACCAAGATGGAATGCCTCTATGCTAGTAATTTCACCGGTTGGCTTATCCCCATGCCGGAACACAACAATGCGAACACTGTTGCTTGGCGGGTGGTTAATGGATAAGATGGTGGTAGCGATCCGGACGGAGTCTGCACAGGGTCCTACCACCACAAAATATCCTGCTTAGCTTAGCTTGTATCCTGGATTAACAAAGGCTAGTTTTTATCCTGGAAAATTTAATAGTTCTCGAGGGAATAACGATAATCGAAATCTACGTGGACGAACTCGCGAGCAGAAGTTAGTTCTTTTATAACGTCACTGTGACACCGTTCTATGGTGGGTCCGGGTTCCACTGGGCTGGGTTGGAATTCTACAAGGTAATAACGATATCGTTTTTGACCTGTTTCCGTATTGTCAACGTTTTGATAACTCTTATGTCGTTTACAATAATGGCGACTGTGACATAAACGATTCTTAAACGTGTCAAACACGATATCGTTTTAACGCACCTGAATAGAGGCCCTGATAGCTAGATTAGCGACCCGCTCTCGCTTCGCTTCGGGTTAAAGTATTATACATATATAAACCTTCCTCTTGAATCACTGGATAAAAATTAGCCTATGTTAATCAGGGATAATGTCGGCTTCTAATGGTAAAATAATTTTTCAAATCAGTCCAGTAGTTTCGCAGCCTATTCGAAACAAACAAACAAACAAATCTTTCCTCTTTATAATACTAGTATATAGGTATAAATAAATATCATCACACACAATTTAAATTGACCTAGTCCTAAACTAAGCGTCCTACATTAAACACAGAAAACAACTAACCGGCTGGGATTCTACACAGTAATAACGATATCGGCTTCGACGTGTTTCCGTATTGTCAACATTTTGATAACTCTTATGTCATTTACAATAATGGCGACTGTGACATAAACGATTCAAAAACACGTCAAACACGATATCGTTACAACGCAGTCGAATAGAGGCCCTGGGTTCCTATATTCAAAACGTCTCGTTAAGATGTGACGCCTCGTCAAAATTTGACACATTTTGTATGTAGAAAATGTCAAATTTTAACAAGACGTCACATTTTAACGAGACGTTTCTAGTATAGGAACCCAGGGTTAGACTCAGGGACAACTTGCGCTCATAGCAATTTTTTTTGGAATTCAACCCAGGACCGTGTGTTATTACTACTATGTAGAGCCCGGAATTTTCGTAGAACTTTTGAGCTGTCATAGGGACTTCTCGTTTATCGACTTCCGATATACCTATGTACATGTGTATATCGATAAATAGAGTATACATATTTTATAATATGATTATGAGTAGAAGTAAATAACATGCAGTCTTATCGCGAATGAGCGATCTCTTCAGACAAGATAATATAATTATGACTATCTATTTATTTTATAGATAAACTAATGATGAAACACTCGTTAGCACTAAAACTGACTTTGAACATGAAATTGATAAATGTTAAAACACTGAACTGAACTGATTAAATGTAAAATTGTTAAAACTATTAACTTTTCATTGTATATCTCTATTTATCATTTTTAGCCACTCAAATGTTATATAAAAGAGATCGCTCTTTGGCGATAAGACCACTTGTTGTTTACCTTTACTTTTAATCTTCATTGATATGTTGTGTTCTATAATGTATCGATAAAATTATGTATGTCGGAAGTTGATAAAAGTCCCTATGACACATAAAAACTGCTACGAAAATTCCGGGCTCTGAATTGTATTTCTCGTAGCCGCAATAACAACAAATAAATAATAAAACTTAAATCAAATTAAAGAATTTTAAAAATAGAAGAATGGTGCTGGACCCTTCGTGTACAAGTCCGACTCGCACTTAGCCGGTATTTTTCGGTGCACAGACGCGACACTATAATATAAGTGTACCTGTATAGGTATATCATCGTCATAATTTCAGCCAAAAGACGTCCACTGCTGGACATAGCCTATAAACTGCGTCTTCCGGGACGCGGAATCCACTCGAGAACTCTTCGACCCCAAAAGATACTCTTGTTCTGCGAGCCGGTTACATTATCTTCAATTCAGCTGTATCACATAAAAAAAAGCTGCAAAAATAAGTTTTAAAGCGGCAACATTTTACTATAAACAACCACGCAAATGCACTTTGGAGGTTTTATTTTACGCGAAGCAGTCTTTTTGTGAGATGCGTCCCGGATACTTTTCTTTTGAAAAAGTTCGGTTTGCGGTGAATTTTACAGTCAAAACTGCCTTACCCAGATTTTTGCAAGGATGCCTTTGGTGTTTCTGGTCGAAACTTGGGCTATTTATCGGGCCTATATTCTAAACAAATCGGCAAAAAATTAGACCTACCGGATCTTACGCAGGGAGTTATGAGTTATTTTCCTGTGATACGAATATGTAGCATTATTTATAAAACAAAAGTTCGGTATTTGCGATATTTCAATCCGCTTTAGTAAGTACGAGTAATTTAAATACCAAAATTGTTAATACAATAGTAAGCGGTAGTAGTGAGATGGGTTAGCAGGGGGTTACTATGAGCAAGCTATAATCAGTTCATTTTACGGTGAGCGTAAAGGACAGAGCTAGGGCAGTTATATGAACTGCATAGTCGTGTCATAATAACCCCCAGGTCTGTTCAATGTTTTAACTCCTGACAAGAGGTCTTCCGGTAACCTCCGGGGAGGGAAGATGGCCGATTGGAAGATGTCCGGCTTTTGCTTTTGATTTATTCTGTTTATTGTCTTACTCTATTCACTTGACATTGGCGAAATCATTGCGGAATATCGCGGTGGACCGCCACTAATAAAAAAGAAGAAGAACTCCTGACAAAAAGAGGGGTTTAATGTTTCACGTGTTTATCTGTGTATGTGTATCTGTGCTCCCAAATGGATGGAATGATTAGGACGCGATATTTTTCAAAAAAAAAGTAATCTTGTCTTAGTGAAAACCAAGCCAAAATTATATTTGAAAGTAAATAGAGGCTTAAAATTCGCATCTTTTTACTATAAACACGTATGAAAAAATTAGTCGAAAAGTTTAAAATCGTGACTAAATTATTGACATGCTTTCCTGTAAAAAACTTATGATATAATTTACTATTTGTTTGATTTAGTACTAGGTGTTTCGCCACTCCGTCCGTCCGCGTAAAATTTTATCGCTATATTCTCAGGAACCATCGACTTTTTCGGGATAAAAAGGTCCGTATGTCCTCCCCAGAATTCAAACTATCTCCAAAACAAAATTAATTTAAATCGGCCTAGTGTGTTATCAGTGAAAGCGTAACAAACAGATAGACAGGAAAAAAGTTTAACGTCCGCTATCAAATTTTCAATTAAAAATCTTTCAAACTAGCAAACATATGTAGAAAAGCAATTATTTTTCTTACTGTATTTTAAATGCCTAAACTTCATCTTTTGCAAATAATTTTGACACTTCATGAAACTGTAAGGTACTTCATGATAAAAGTGCCTAAAATCGAGATGTATCTCTATCAAAATGTATTTGTGCAAAAGTTACTTAACGAGTGTCGAGACCTGTTAAAGTGTATGGAAATAAAATATCGAATGCATAATGCATTTACGTAAATCATTTTTTTTTTTCTAATTTCGCCATTTTGTTCTGTCTGTATGTCACATTCACCTGCTCCCTCGAGAAAATAAAATCAAAATCAAAACATACACACTAAAATGTTATCAATCGCTCCGACTAGAAAAAAAACATAACACGATATTATCCATAACGAGTAATAGGAACCGGGGATTTCTCAGCAGCAAAGGTCGCGAGGTCACCTAAGTAACACGAACAGCTTATCATTTAAATACAAACAGTTACAGAGAAACTTTTTCCCATATCTCTAGTAAACAGATCATTTACGCAAGATAGTTTTTACTCGACTTGCGTAGTCATCAGGCAAAAAAGAAACTTCAATATAAGAACGCACGAGATCACTGTTGCCGCAGTTCGCAGCACACGAGCGCCGAGGTGTGGCGTTATCACACAATAGTGTCTTTAAACACGCGAGGCATCAGACATCATGAATGTAGTTGTGATATATAGTGCACTGTTTTTAATACTTATCGATCCGCTGAACGCGAAAGTCATATTGGATGAGTACACGGTCTCCAGAGCGAATTTAATCGAAGCGGAATCATTACAATCACTCGGAGGAAGAATATCTCTGACAGAAAGGGAATCATTCGCAAATGACATACTTATGCAGTTAAAGGAAAAGGAGATCGATAGTTCGTTTAAGAATCCCGAGTATTTTAATTTTTCAAGACACTATTTTAAGTATAAAGATGAGTTGAAGAACTCTAAAGTGTATCAATTGATTCGGCGGATGCCGAAAGGGGCGGTGCTGCACGTTCACAGCTCGCTGATGTACGATCCAGATTGTTTGATGGAGATGACGTATGAAGACCACTTGTACGCCTGTCTTACAGACGACAATTTACAATTACACTTCTCTGAGAGCAATCCGCAGCGGCCTTGCCCGGTTGAATGGACACTTCTAAGCGATCTCAGGAACGCATCCGATGACGTTGGACGATTTGATACCAATTTAAAGAAATACTTCACTTTAGATTCTGACGATCACATCGAATTTGGTACTGACATTAATAAAGTGTGGAAGAAATTTAACCAAGCTTATTTCACAATCAAATCTTTGATATCGTACAGGCCGGTGCGCGAGAAAGCATTTTATAAAGCGTTACAAAACTTTTATGACGATAACATCATGTACATTGAACTTCGAAGCGGCTTATCAAGTTTGTACGAGCTTAATGGAACTAGACATGACAGAATCTATCTGGCAAGGCTGCAAAATGAAGTGGCAGAACGTTTCAAGGCTGCTAATCCCGATTTTGTCGGCATCAAGTTGATACTAACTAGAGTTAGATCAGCAAGCGTAGAGCAAGTTCGTGAAGTCCTGGACTTGGCTCGTCAAGTAAAGGACGAATTACCTCATATGTTTGCCGGCTTCGATCTCGTAGGTCAAGAAGATTTGGGAAAGCCACTTTCAGAGTTTCTGCCGGTGCTTATGGAGGCGAAAGATGAGATAAACTACTATTTCCATGGTGGCGAAACTAATTGGTATGGAACTCCAACGGACGAGAATCTTTTCGACGCTATTTTATTAGGAACTAAAAGAATAGGCCACGCATACGCACTTTTGAAACACCCAGCGCTTATATCAGCTGTTGTGGACAAAGATATAGCGTTAGAAGTAAATGTTATATCCAATTCGGTGTTGTCTCTAGTCCAAGATTTGCGAAATCATCCTTTAGCAACGTATTTGTCCCTTGGTTTGCCTGTTGTCCTGTCCAGTGACGACCCAGGAGTCTGGGGGTCGACGCCATTGTCCGATGATTTCTACGTGGCGTTTGTAGCCGTCGCGAGCAAGCATGCAGATCTGAGGATGCTGAAACAACTTGCCATGAACTCTATAAAGTACAGTGCGTTAGACGACAAAGGCAAAAGGAAGTTGTTCCGATCGTTCGAGAGGAGGTGGAGTGAGTTCATCGATAGTGTGATTGTGGATAGCAGTTAATGTAAATTTGAGTTGTGTGAATATGTTTTAGTTCATTTAACGCTGTGGTAATCCATTGTGATAAGCTTGGAATGGCAGCACGTTCTGAAACTGATAAAACATTTTTTTGCAAGGAATTAAGTATGTTGTGACAATTATAATCACGAGTTTTTAAATAGAATGTAGGAACTACGATAAGAGTGCGATATGAAAAAAATACCATTCATTATGGTTAATTATCTATAGATTTTTTTTAAGTTTACTTTTTTTTAACTTATTAATCCTACCTACCGCCAAGCAGCAATGTTCGCATTGCTCTGTTTCAGAGTGGGGACAAGACAACCGGTGAAGTTGGCAACACATTTGTTATCTCAGGAGAGTAGTCTTGAGATTGTTGTCTTGAGAATTCAAATTTCTATGGGTCCTAGATCATATTCACCATCAGAGTGGCCTGTGTGCTAGGATGCCTTCTCCTTGGCATAGAAAACCTTAGATAATAATGAATATTGCAGAAGCTCAAGCATACTCAAAAAAATGAGACCCAGCCAAGAGAGATCGTCTCTTTAGTTGACAAATAATTAATACAATAGTTATTTTATGACATTAGTTATATGAATTTGGCGGGGCACAAAGCGCATTCCCAAGCCACATTTTTTAAACGAAATAAACTAACAGTTAAAGTATGGTTTGGTTTATTTAAATTATAGCCGTTGTGTAAAAACAATGGTGACTTATGTAATTATAGCAAGAGGGCTTTTAAAACAAGTTTCAAGTCACTCCCAACTAGGCCAACGAATCGTCAAAAAAAAGGAGCTATTGTAATTAAATTATTAAAATGATGGTTGCCGGGTTACAATAGTGCCAATCCATGTCTTCCCGTGGATGTCGTAAGAGGCGAACTAAGGGAATAAGGGCTTGTAGTACTGTTAGGCGATGGGCTTGTAACCTGTCACTAATACACTAAACTTCTTAGCCTGATTGTGCTAATTGTGGTTATAGAATTATACCTAGACAAGTATTTTTAGATATGTTGGTATTTCTGTAGCTCTGCCTACCCCACTCTGGGAATGAAGGCGTGATGTATGTATGTATGTATTAAAATGACAGCCACTCGGGGTGTTGTTTAGTAATAAAAGGACTCAAGTCACACAAAACACACTTTTATTTTAAACGTTATCACTTTATTGTTACGTTGGAGTATGGAATAGACGGATTAAAGTCCCTAACCTATGTCAACTTGTCCCGTTGCAGCATGTTAGGCCGCTTAGGCCCAATGTTTAATTAATACCCATTTTATTTTTGTGGATTTAAATGTAGGAATCAATTCTACTCCTCAAACGCTTTCTATTTTGTTCTACTACTTTAAGATTAACTCTGTGAATCAAAACGGTAGGATACATAGATTTAGGTTACCGTTTTTCCTGTGGACACACCGAAAGTTAACGTATTTTAAGGCCTAATTTTCTGGCTAAGCCCATTCCCGCAAAAACGCCGTCAGGACTGTTTTAGACCTATGATGTAAAACATAACTTATATGCAAACAAGCTTTTAACTATTGACCACACGAGAGACAACTTTTATTTTTAAGAGTGTGTATGACCCACCTTTGTCTCTTGATTCCGGTACTTGCCTGCTGCCTAATTGAGAAGGCACGCGCTAAAATGTGTTTTGTCGCTCCGACGGGACTTCTTAAACTTGCCTTGTTGAGAGCAGTGATGGGCAAAATATAATCGAGTAACGATTAACGATTAAAATGGCGATTGATTAATCTTAGTCGTAAGAGTTTCGATTAATTTAGTCACGATTAAATTTATTGCCGATTATTTAACAACGACTAAATTGTTAATCAAATAATTAATTAGATTAATTTTCTTTCGATGAGTATTAGGAATAAATCGTTTCTTTTGTAAGTCTAAGTTTCGAGTTACGTTAACAGATTGATACAGCTTAACAGAGCATACGTCTGTATAACATCATTTACAACATATTGAATTTTTGTACCACCGTGCGTGTTCCAATTTTTAATCGAGATTTAATCGTGAAATTTATTCGATTAGAATGATGATTAATTAATCGTTATTCGTGTAGTTCGTCAATTAATTTAATCGCGATTAAATTAATCGTGATTTATTTTGTGAAGATTGATTGTTTAATCGATTAATTAGTGGATTAAAAAGTTCTACATCTCTGGTTGAGAGAATCACCCCAAGGTCACTTTTCTTGGCTTCAATTCGTTGTTCGCCGCGCAATCTCCAATTTCATATAATTATAAGCTTCTTGTTGACTGTACATAGTACGAGTACCTACTTACAGATCCAAAACATAACTCCTTTGACAGTCGCGTAATAAATAAAAACATACATTTCATTCACACCACCACATATCACTGTTAATCTAACTATAGCCTTCTGACCTTTTTGTCGCTAGCGACTAATTAGATCGGGTACAACGCTCACAAACGTCGTCGACCGCGACACGCGACGCGATGTGTGAACATGGCTTAATTAGCTCATAGTTCACTCCGACACGCAACTAGGTAACTCTTAATTTTAACATTTTCATCTGTATTCTTTTGAACATAATAAAAAATAGCCTACCTATAATATATGTGAAAGTATGTAAACATACATACATAACATCACGCCTTCATTCCCAGAGTGGTGTAGGCGAGCTACAGAAATACCAACAACTCTTATAAGAGTTTTTGATAATTCTGTAAGTAACCACATTTTGCACAAGTAGTAGCCACTAGATGTTTATCAGTGTAAACATTACATAACACATAACATCACGCCTTAATTCCCAGAGTGGGGTAGGCAGAGCTACAGAAATACCAACAAATCTAAAAAGACTTGTTGATAATTCTGTAACCACATTTTGCAGAAGTAGGCTAAGATGTTTACCAGTGTATTAGTGACAGGTTGCAAGCCCATCGCCTAATAGCACTACATTTTATTGTAAAAAACAAAAACAACACAATTTCAAGATAAATAAAGCTGTGTATTAAGGCGTACTTATTCCGAATACTATTCTTCTGCTTAAAGAGAAATTGTTGAAAGTAAAGCGAATTGGAATGTTTTTTAGGGTTCCGTAGTCAAACTAGGAATAATACATTGGATAATACAAAGAAATTCTTACTAAGTACCCTTACGATTTTTAAATTATATTGCTCGTGAGTTTGCGTACAACTATATGTAACATACCCAAATTTAATCACCACACCGAATTTTATCAAATACGGTTCAGTTGTTAAGTATTGAAAACTTTTCAGACACACTTCAGCATTTATTTTATAACATGAAACATTGTATATGTTAAATTTCAATTGGTCGTATACTTAGCTAAACTTAGCAGCTGTACAATTTAGTCCCTTATCGCAGTCAAGATTAAAAGAGAGTGCTTTGAATTTAATATATCAATAGCTGCGATAAGGTACTAAAATGTACAGTTACTTCTGAGCTAATACAAACTCACTCTTGTCTTAACTGTATATTGCGTCCAAGAAAGGTTTAAATTCTAATTCATACATACATAACATCACACCCTCATTCCCAGAGTAGGGTAGGCAGAGCTACAGAAATACCAACAACTCCAAAAAGACTTGTTTATAATTCTGTTACCATATTTTGCACAATCAGGCCAAGAAGTTTACTAGTGTATTAGTGAGTTCATGCCCTTATTCCCTTGGTCCCCTCTTACGACATCCACGGGAAGACATGGAGTGGCACTATTCTAACCCGGCAAACACACGGTAACTAATTCTAATTCTTATTTAATAGCTTCACTCCTATGTTAATGTGTATTTCGCCAATACCAAGTTATTTACGGTCACTCCCATGCACTTATTAGAGAAAAGAGTCCATGGATATCACCCGTGAGAACCATTCTGCCCTCCTAAGCTAAAACACAGTATGTCAGATTCAATTGCCAAAGTAGATTCAATCTTCTCTTGTTAGTAATAAGGTTTTGATTGCTACAGGAGACTTATTTGACATACTGCTATTTGGCTTAGCAGGGCAGAATTGTTCGGTGAGATTATTTTCTCTTGTGGACTTAACAGCATTGTTCTGTCAAGACCAAAGTTTAAATTCGATACTTACATCGCTTTGTCTATGCCGCGTCGTCATTAGCTGTCAATTAACAGCGTGACGGGGAAATGGCGCGCAACTGTGAAGATTCACGCTGCATGCGGCGCCGGCGCAGCCCGTGTTAGGCCGCGATCACACCACGCGTATACAGAAGCTCTAGCGCAAACGCTTAAATAAATAAAATAAAAAAACAGGGGACGGTGTCACACAACATAACCTAGTCCCAAACTAAGCTCTAGGCTTGGACTAAAGGACAAGACTAGACAACGATAAACTTACTTGTATAGATAAATACATAGAAAACATCCAAGACAAACAAATACTCGCGCTCATCACATCACACACATGTCTGCCCTAAGCTCTAAGTCACTTTTTCGAATCGCGTCTTCTATTCGAACGTGTGCAAGGCCTCCTCGTAAGTACCATTGTAATTGCAACCTTGTCGACTTCATTATAGGCTATCTATTACATATGTTTGATATTATGTCCTGAAGCGGTGACTCAGGAGGCTATTCAAGTCGCTGAAACAATATTGTCTTTGACGCGTTATAACTTCGGCTAATGTTAATTGTAATATAATCTATTTCGTTAAACAGCACAGTCGTATTTTTGTATGTTATGGTGACCTTTAAATATTAAACCGGTTTTAATGCAAATTGATGTCAACGCAAAAGATCAGGAAATGTAAAAAGCATGTTTAAGCACGGAAGATTTTTTTTTATTAATACCATAGACATACTCATGTAAGTTTAATATTAGGGATGTTTTACCACCACCGTTTTCGACAGACGCTCAAGTGTTTAGACGCTCCACGTGTGTCCTAGCTCTAAGGATTAAACTTTCTCAAAACAAATGTAATAGTAACGCACTAATTAGTGGAGTACGGTCCGTTTGAAGGCGGAGTGCGTGGAGACGTGTCGTCATGCGTCATTCAGCGCCGGATTTAAACGTTTATGTCTATTGAATATACGAGGACAATTTAAAAAGTTACAAGTTACTACATGAATGGGTAAGGACCATAGCTAAGCGTAGATAACCATACAAACAACAAAAGTGAAAAAGTTCCGTTGTGACACGAAAATTATCCCTACAGATGGCTAACTTTCGTGTCACAACGGAAAAGATTTATAGAAATTTTAATCGAGTGAGTTAGCGTGGCCAACTTTTTGGTCCTTACCCGAATACACGGTGGAATTTAATCGGTGAACAGGAACCCATTTTTCTAATTCAGTAATCGATGGCGGTCACGTTTATGTAGTACTTAAGTGGAACCAAGTTTTTTTTTATCATAACTAATTTTGGGTTACTCTCAAAATTCCCTTTTCGCCAAAGGACCATCTCAGCTAGATGACATAAGAGTAAAATACACAGTCAGCAAAGAGTCAATTCAGCTGAATGACATGAAAGTAGAATACTCAGTCAGCAAAGTGTCAATTTAGCAGGACGTCACAGAATTGAAATGAACAAGTATCCAAACGTTTGGAAATATAAATAGTCTGTGTGATTAGAATACCTAATTAACTGAGGTCGGTAGTAGGGTCTCCGTACTCTTCTTCAGCGTCAGACATAAATCAAACGACCGAATAAACAACACTGTAGGTAAGTGGTTACACTACATAACTGAAAGTAAAATTAGTTGATTGACATGAACATAGAAGGAATTATTAGCAAAACGTCTGGAAATTAAAATAGTTCATATAATTTGAATATTTAATTCGTCGAAAGCAAAATTAGTTGACTGTCATGACCACAGAACGAGTGCAAGGATTTAAATAATAGATAATAATTGATTGTGTGGAAAGGAGTTTGAAAGTACAAATCAACAGTTGCCATTTAAAGATCCAGACGTTTTGCGAACGGGCTATTTGGCGTTCAAGTCTATTAAGTAATTAAGACATTTTGAGATACAAACGTTTCGCTACCGGGCCGTTCAGCTTTTATGTCTATTAAGTAATAAAGACATTTCTAAGATAAAGACGTTTCGCTACTAGTGTATTTTTAATTGTAACATTCTAAGATCCAGACGTTTTGCTAAAGATACATTTAGCGTTCATGTCTATATAGCAACAAAGACATTATACAATCCAGACGTTTGAGCTATATTGTCATTTAGCGAAAAGGGAATTTTGAGAGTAACCCCTAATTTTTAAGTTGAAATTAAATTTTAATTAAAATTTATTGTCACCCTACTAATGGTTTAGTCTGAAAAGTTTAATACCTCTTTTCAAACTATCAGCCATAGAAACTTAAAACATAAATGAGCAATAAGCTGTCAATTTGTCATTGTCAAATTCATAACAAATTGCTTCAAATATTTTTTTAACGTCTGATCTGTCTAGTTTCCCGCCAAAGCCAGCAAGCACTTGACGTATGTACACTTACGAGTAACTTCCCTTCAATAAAAGTAGGGTGTCCATTTATTCAGTCAGTGTACATTTTACCGATGTTAATTAAGTGTGATTAATTAGATTGTGAGCTATATTGCACGAGATCTCACGTATTGGTTTCTATGTAGATTGATAATTAAGATTTTTGGATTCCTGATCACCGATTAAATTCCGCCGTGTATATTATTGACGAATGACATTTCGGTCAACATGTCTATGCAAAGCAGAAATACATACTTAAGTCTTTTTACTTATGCTGTAGTAATTTAAAGTAAGAACGGCTAAAATGACGAATCTGTGGGGATAGACAAGTTGCCAAGTCGACAATCGTTAGCGATTACGTTTCGATAGACAATATGTATGGAATTGACGTAAGCCATCGAGATAGTCAGGTGGTACGATCTCGATGGCTTACATAATAAAAATACGTGCCCTAGGATACCTATCCTCTAAGATACTCCTGACTTTGGTCAGACCATCGTGTTCGAGACTGACCTCAAGTTTTTCAACACTTGGCACAAGCAAATTGTATTCTCGAAGTGATTCGGCGATTATAACCTGGCAATAACGAGATAGACGTCAAGTGGAACTTCAATATTATCAAGTGGCAATCATCACATTAAAGGCAGCAGTGGTTTCGTAAATATTTGGCAAGTCCACTCCAAACAGCGTCTTCTTTTTTTCCAACCTTTTTGCCACATATTTTTACATAAACATAACGAAATTTAATGTTAACATACATACATACATACTATCACGCCTTCATTCCCAGAGTGGGGTAGGTATAGCTACAGAAATACCAACAACTCTAAAAAGACTTGTTGATAATTCTGTAACCACATTATGCACAGGTGGGCTAGTATGTTTACCAGTGTATTAGTGTCAGGTTGCAAGCCCATCGCCTAACAGTAGGTACTACAAGCCCCTATTCCTTAATGTTAACATTATGCTCAAAATTTAATGGAAATCCATGCTATCCTTAAAATAAACCGGGTACGAGCATGTCAGGCCATGCTCTAGGGTTCCGAAGTCGTTACGTACTTCAAACACAAAAAAATCACAAGTGATAACTAATTTTCTATAGTCATTTGGTGCCGTCTTAGATGATTTTAGTAGGTATAAAAGTATAATACTTTAATTGCCTGTATCTCAAGAACCAATGATCTCTACTCAGTCCTATTAGTTTTCCTTTAAAATTCGTTATCAAATCAAATAAAAAAAAACAAACTTATTTATTTCAAGTTTCCCCATAGAATAGTTACGAAAGTTCCTTATCGAATGTAAAAAGAAAAAAAAGACCAATTTAAAAATAAACATTTTTTTAATGTGGTTGTGAACTAGTGGCACCCCTAGATTTTTTTCTCAAAATAGGCCATACATTGGCCTACTACTTGCCTAAATATCAAAATTTTCCAGGCGGTACTTCCTACAAAATATCAGCAGAATGGCGAAATAAATAAATAATGCGATAAACATCTTGCATCACGATGACATTAAGTTGTCATTAACATTTTACTCTTAAATACGATAAACTGATAAGAAAACTCAAACATAATCGAAGAGTTTGAATACTAAGTACTTACATTGAAAACCACCGATTGAATACAACAACTTGGACACATTCTGCTGAGTTTTGGTAGGAAGTACCGCCTGGAAAATTTTGATATTTAGGCAAGTAGTAGGCCAATGTATGGCCTATTTTGAGAAAAAAATCTAGGGGTGTCACTACTTCACAACCACATTAAAAAAAAAAATTAAGTATTTTTAAATTGGTCTTTTTTTTCTTTTTTTTTATACGATAACTAGTATTTGTTTTTTTGGTGGCGATGCAAATCTATCTAAAGAACATCATTTCAAAATTTAAAGCGAATCGCTTGAATACATCCAGAAAAAACAAACATTAAGAAAAAACTTGAAAAAATCATATGTCAAAAACTATTATAAGTAGGATGTTCATACTCGGCTAAAATATTTTTCATTACAAGAGGTACTGACAAAAACATCACCGAGCCCATTTGATCTAAGGGCCGACTTAGGTACCTACTATGGAAACCCGGCTTTAGCCTTTGTCGTTATTTTGAATAGAAAAGAAATTGACACTCGATGCTTGTTTATGAATACGCCCATGAGGTTTCAGAGAATAGACACCCGATGGCCAATTAGTGGTTCGAACAATGAAACAATGCGTGCTAGAAAATATCCGTGGAAAATACAAACCGTCTATTGACGTCGATCTGGTACCCTTGCAGAAATGTTCATTGTTTTCTAAAATATCCTGAGTGCTCCCAGGAATTACTCGGCTTAATACCAGCGGCTGGATTCCACCATCGTACAATTCGTATCAAACTGTCATTTATAATAGATAATAGATAAATATCAGGGGACAATGTCACACAAATTGACCTAGTCCCAAACTAAGCGCTAGGCTTGTACTATGGGTACTAGACAACGATAATCATACTTATATAGAGAAATGCATACTTAAATACATAGAAAACATCCAAGACTCGGTAACAAATATTTGCGCTCATCACACAAATATCTGCCCTTACTGGGATTTGAACCCAGGACCGCTGGCTTCGGAGGCAGGGTCCCAATTACGACTTGGGGACCTTCAAAAAACGAGCCTACTTTTTCCTCGAAGGTCGGCAACGCACTTGCGATTCCTCTGGTTTTGCGGGTGGTTATGGGTCGCGTCGATCACTTACCATCAGATGAACCGCTTACTCGTCCACCACTTTTTGCCATTTAAAAAAAAAAAAACAATATGTAAATATAACCTAATAGCATTAGGCTTACATCGTGCACCCCTGGGCTGTATTGAGCCCCGCTGTACCTTCTTCTTGCCATTAAAATATTTTTTAGCACCTCCTTGTCTTCAGTATTTGATAAACCAAGTTTTTGTGCACACCTTTCAGCTAAACAATATACGTTCAAAGTGTTCAAACTGGCCTGAGATTGTACGTAAGTATTTTTTCGTGTTTAGGTATTGTCAACGTTTCGATAACTAACATACACTTAAACACGTCAAACGCAATATCGTTTTAACGCAGTAGAATAGAAGCCCTAGTAGATTCCGTTTTTTGAGAGATGCCTATTGGGCTTATTCAGGGAAAAGATTGCACATTTATTACACTAATTAATTCTTATCGGATTATTCATATACCCACACACCACATCGCAACCGATTTATCTATAGCTAAGTTGGTCCTGTGATAAACATTGATGGTTGCTACGACGATAAACTAAAAACTATACACAATTCTCTCTGGCCTCTGTGACTCACTGACTGACGCAGCGCTGACAGCCTAAAACTGGGCTTAAGTGAATTGGATTCTGCTTTGGGTATCCTAGGGCATGTAATGTGCTAAAGTGTATAAATAAATAAATAAATAAATAAATAACATATTTATGACCTTGACTGTACAACCGAAGAAGGCGGCTCTGCATAGTAATAGTATAAGCATTTTAAATTTTATATCGTTATCAAAACAGCATATTAATGCTTTGACTACTACATGGAAGTTAGCCCATTTTTAGGGTTCCGGAGCTGAATGGCAAAAACGGAACCCTTATAACTTCGTCATGTCCGTCAGTCCGTCTGTCCGTCTGTCCGTCTGTCCGTCTGTCCGTCCGTCCGTCCGTCTGTCCGTCTGTATGTCACAGCCATTTTACTCAGAGCCTATTGGCACTATATAATTGTAATTTGGAGGATAGATGTATTCTATGAACCGCTATACAATGATGTAGTAAAATTGAAAAAAAAAAAATATTTAGGGGTGGCACTCCATACAAGTAAAGAACTAGGAGACGATTTTTTTTTTTGTTACATCAGCGTGTGGGGTATTTTTAGATAGGGCTTCCAAAATTATACAGAGGTTTTTAAGTGACTTATTTACGTAAGTGAAAGTTGGCGAGATATACGCTTCTAAAGTCGTAAAAATTCTGTCCGGGTAGATAGCTTTTGAATTGTTAAATAGAAAATTCTAATAAAAATTACAGTAGTAGAACATACGAAATATTTCCAACCAAAATTGTTTTGAACACAATACGCTGTGTAGTTTTTGAGATTTAAAAAAAAAAAAAAAACAACCATGAACGTTCATCCCAGCTACGGAATCCTTCACTGTGCGTGGTCCGACATGCACTTGGCCGGTTTTTTTAGTGTTCCGTAGTCAAACTAGTGACCCTTATAGTTTCGCCATGTCCGTCCGTCCTTCCGCCCGCCCGTCCGCAGCCTAACGCGGAAACCTTTAGTACCTACTAGTAAACTGTAATTTGGCATGAATATGCATATTAGTCACGCCAACAAAGTGGTACAATAAAATGTAAAAAAAAAACTTTAGGGAATATTATGACCCTTATTGAGTCAGGGTGGAAGGCAGGGGGTTTCACAAACATAAACTTCAGCACGTTCACACCGTATATTTGAATGGTTTTGGACAGCGTTACAGCAGCAAGAATCAGTAAGAGAATGTGGTATTTATTATCGATTAAATAGTTAAATGGAACTCGTTTGCGAATTGTTGGCTCGAATACATACCTACTTAGATTACTGTATTTATGCCTCGTAAAGAATCTTGCCAAGTTTAATATGCAAGTAAGTATTAAAGCGGTTTAAATGGTGGTTGTATTATGTATGATTTTGCATAATTGTTATACTATTGATTACATTTGACGTTTTTGAAAAGTTCTAAAACAAACCTAACCTATTATTCTACCAAAATTACAAAAAAAAATAATTAAAAACATTCAAACAACTGGTAGGTCATTGTTAATAAATTGCGAACGCTACATTTTGAGAATAAAATCTTTGTTTGTGACTTGGCATGTGATTTTCGTGTACCCTTCAAATGCAACTTACATCAATATCAGAATACAATTTTTTATAGTATTACCAAAAGCTTGGTTATTAATAGGTCTAAATTAGGTACATAATAAATTTAACTTACCTACTTTGCTAAGTGCAATCTGTGCAATTAAAAGTTAAAAAAAGACATGACATTTTAATAAATTTTGAGGCTTTATAACAAAAAAATACTAAGAGGATTTAACCTTATTTTTATAAACGCACAATAGCTAAAGTATGCTTAAAATACGCTTTGCCCTTGTCTTTATATGTGACATTTGAATTCGCCAGAAAGTGACAGAGCATTCTTCAACTTATATAGGTTTATTGTACGTTTATGAATATGGGGGTATATTTTGCCTGAGAAAAAAGAAAAAATAAAGAAAAAATATTTATTCACTACAATAAAACACTGAGATAAAAAATAACATAAAAAAGGAAAAGAGACTACAGACCCCTATTTTACCAGCTTGACAATGGCATGTGACAGGTGACAATTCAGTATACATTTCAAAGTTAACACGCTGATACAGCACTAGATTTCATATAAGCTGCGCCATAATGTATACGGAAATGTCACGTGTCACCTGTCATCATCAGGGTGGTGAAATAGGGGGCTGATAGATACATTGGTAATTGTCGCGAAACGGTCCGAACTCAGCATTTGCTGACTGTGAAGACAACGCTGGTCTTCCGTTGGGACCGCTCGGTGACAACACGGAAGGTGACATAGATATTTACAATTAGACACATATTTATAAAGAGGGTAGACCTTAGTCACACTTAGGTCAGTAACTCGAACATTACCATGAAAATATATTTGTTTAGATATGAATTTACACAATATTCGAGTATTTAAAAAATTGTTTACGAGAAGGGCCGAAGGTCTTCAAATTTACCATTATCGATAAACTTTGTCCACCGCTTTTCGAATTCATATACAATTTTATCTACGTCTGGATATGTACTATAATAAAGTGAGTTCAAGGCGAGTTTTTTTAGAAGTCTTAGGTCCGCGCGGCGGCTGGCTACCCCAACGAACGCCACGTAGAAATCGTGAGACAACGGGTCTGCCTCCCAAACTCCTGGGTCATCTGAAGATAATACCACTGGGAAATCCTGGGCAAGAAATATAGCTAAAGGATGATTACGAACGTCATCAACCAGCTTAAGAACAGCGTTGGATATAACATTAACTTCTACCCCAATACCTCTAGTCTTCACCTCTTCCATTAGCAAAGGGTGTTTGACTAAAGCAAAACCGTGACCAATTCGCTTTGCATTGAGAACAATAGCGTCTATCAAGTTCTCATCAGAGCTCGTCCCGTACCAATTGGTCTCACCAGCGTGTAAAAAGTAATCCAGTTCCTCTGCAGCTTGCAGTAGGATAGGTAAAAACGACCTAGTCGGCGCACCTAAATCTTCTTGCCCGACTAAGTCGAAACCTGCGAGAAAGTCAGGTAGCTCCTTCTTTATAGCTTTAGCTATTTCTAAATACTCTTTAACACTCTTTGTATCAACCTTTCTCAATGGCGCATAAATCAGTTTAGCTCCAAAGAAATCTGGATAATCTTGCATAAACCGGTCTAGAACATTCTTGATAGACACAGCGACCGCTACAGAATCATAAACGTTTCCGTCTAAATCGTATAAATGTGGCAAAACGCTCCGAATTTCGACGTACATGACATTGTCGTCCTTAAACGCTTTGAAAGTATCATAAAAATATTGCTCCCACAGCGGTTTGTAATATATCAAGCCACTGGTAGTGATAAAGTAATTTTGAAACTTGTTCCATACTTTATTAACGTCTGTGTATACCTTGTTAGGATTATCAACGAGTAAAGTAAAATGTTTCCGTAGTTCAGCATCAAATGTAGTTATGTTACGTGAAGTATATCTAATTTCTTTCATCAACCTCCACTTATTTTTGCATGGACCCTTTGGTACACCTATTGCAAACATAAATTGTATATTCTCACCTTCGTAGCAAATGAAAAGGTCATCCCAATAAGTCAATTCAAGGACATAATCGGGACTTAATATACCAGTGTCGTGAGCGTGTAATACAGCTCCCTTGGGCATTTTTTTGATTATCTTATACAACGGGGTCTGTTTCACGTCATCCTTGTATTCAAAGAAGTGTTTAGAATAATTAAACGTACCAGGATGATTGAAACCATAGTCCAATTCTTCTAATTTCAATTTCATTATTGTTTCGTTGGCCCTTTGTTCATTGTCACTCAAAACTAGTTCACTTCCTAACATCACATCGAGTTCATCTTGTAAAAGTTTATTAATCTCATCTTGCGTGGCTTCCAAGCCAATGTTATCTGTTACGAAATGAGAATCATTTGATATCGGTGAGATTCTTAATAAAACTATCAATAAACATACAGTCACTGCGCACATGATAGTGGGTAAAATTCAACACAATCTTGAAACGTAATCACGTCCGAAGTTGCGTTCTAACTAAGCTTGGACACAACTGTGTAGTACTATGTACCACAATCAATTGATACACTGATTATTATTCAAAGTCATTGATAACTAAACCTTGAAAGTCCGATAACCTGCAATATACTCCGTACCGTGTCAATTACAAATAGGTGGGTAAACTAAAAAAAAATGTGACATTATTGTTCGTATCTTACTTATCAGATTAGTCTTTATAAAATTGTTGTTATAATTTATCCACCTAAGACACGTGAGCGCTGTTACTTGATAAAAACTTTAATCAAATGATTCGAGCGTTAAAGCACCTATAAATATGGTAATCAAAGATGATTAAAAACGGTAACGTTTCCTTTCAATGATATCGGGTCTTTACATATCCATAGACCTACCTATTTGCAGAGGCTTTAATTGTTGTCTATTGGGTAGACATTTTGCATTGTAACACCTACCGATTTTATTAAACTTCGATCTACCTACCTTCCGACTTCATCATCAAATCAGCTTCTTGTGTTGCCCTCGGGTTTACTTATGTACCTATTCCAAATTCATGCCCATTACGATCACGGAGTTTTTATAAATCTCCTCACGAGGCCTCCATAAAAGTATTAAATTTAAGTAAAGAAATAATAGAAAGCGATTCAAAATTGGCTTACAAGTTTAAAAATATTATGGACACAAACATCATACGCATACACACCAGCACGCACACGTAAAAACACACACAACAAAGTTATTGCATGGTCGAATATTTTTAATTCCAAAACAACATATTTTTAATTGCATTCTTTTTTTTTTCATTTTGCATTATATACTTCTTAGGTTACAGACCGCAATTCCCTCGGTAGTTCTTTTAATGATTTTTGGCTGCCACGACCCACGACTCAGGCCAAGCCTAGTGTAGTAAATAATACTTTTAGTTATTTTTTACAAAGCATCTTAAATAAAATCTAATTAAATTGGAAATAATAAATGATTAAGCGGATTATCGGAGTAGATTGCTAACATCATACAATTTCAACCCGATCTAGGTACCTACCACCACTTTAAAATATTTGAATTCCGCCTGGCGCCGCGTCCCAATCTTTTATGTTAAGCTATACTTAGTAGATAGTTATGCAATATATATGAGCACTTAACGTAAATACGCGACGCGCTAGGCAGTAATCAGAAGATTAAAGGAATAGGTGACGACACTCGGGGGCATCTCGTGCAATAGGTACTCATCGCGAACTCCAGTGTTGCCAACTGTTGAGGCTAATATTTCTGATATAACCTTTTTAGTCAGATATTCAAAACCTCATTGGTACTCCGGTAATATCAGTAAAGTTGGTAAGCCTTCTACCAAAGAAAATACGACAACGATGTAAAAATTATATATGTACCTATTAGGTATAGGTACCTATTTTTACAACCTGCAAAGTTTCAAGCAGTTAAATGTCCAAAAAGTATTTTCTAAGTTACTTTAACCCTATCTCTTTCTTTTGGCTGTGTGATAACTGAGCAGTGACAGTTTGTGGACCCAGAGATTCGTACTTAAAACCGGCATTTTTTTACAAAAAACTTTTGGCGCTAGAGAGTGGTTTGTTTATAAGTTTTGATTGCCACTTATTTACTTGTATTTCGATATTCAAGCTTTAGAGAAAGATCTACTTATTTCAAACTTCGTTGATGATCGTATTCTTTGATGTTAATCACTACATAGTATAAAACAAAGACGCTTTTTCTGTCCCTATATCCCTATGTATGCTTAAATCTTTAAAACTACGCAACGGATTTTGATGCGGTTTTTTTAATAGTTAGAGTGATTGAAGAGGAAGGTTTATATGTATAATACTTTAATCCGGAGCGAAGCGAGGGCAGGTCGCTAGTTAGGTATAAAAACATTGTAGAAAAGCTAGGCACTAAGTCAGCATGTAGCAAAATCTCAAAAAACCAGATCTAGCACTAAAACTGTTAAGCTGGCAACACTATTTGAAATTAATACGTGACGCGAGCCGCCATATTTCTTTTTTTTTAGCGAATGCGTAGCGTGGGGCGGTACTGCAAAGTGCCACTTGTCCTCCCCAACCCTTTCGTTGCATAAAATCAGCATGGCGGATGAGACTTCTTTATATTTTTTTAAGTTTCTTCAGAATGCTTTGAAAACGAACCCTTTTGAGCAATGCCGCGGACTGTAATTTACACCGACGAAGTGTTTTAACGTTGTGTGTATTTATGAACATGTTGAGTATGTTTGACAAAACAACTGTATTTTTTCTTTGGTTTTTATGTAGCAGTAAGATCGAAGGAGAAAGAAAATTGAGAAGTCGGATATCTGTTTATATGCAGTTTACTTTAACTAAAATAAAACATTGGGTAGGTAGGTATCTCTATTGTTGCAAAAAAAATACTTACATTTATTTGAACCGATTCCGAAAATCCGTTGCGTGGTTTAGGAGTTAGCGGATAAAAAGACAGACAGACAGACGCGACTAGTAACTTGGTTTTATACCATCAATGTATACTATGTAATAAAAGTTGCGTAACTCACATACTTTGTTACAACGAAAATATGTCAAAAAACCCTTTATAATAAACTAACTTCTGCCCGCGACTTTCCCTCGTAGATTTCGATTACCTATTGTTAAACCTTTGGGAACTTTTCAATATTTCGGGAAGAAAAATAGCTAATGTGTTAATCCAGGGTATAAGATATCATTCACTGGATGAAATTTTATCCAAAGCCATCCAGCCGTTGTAGCGTCAAGGAGTAACCAACTAACACAAACACAATTTCACATTTATAATATTAGTGGGATAATAATAAAGAGGCCACATATTATGCTAAAATCGCTTGTTTGTTCTTTGGATATGTTAAATTTGACCATACATCCTCGAAACTGTTAAGCGCAAACACGATTAGAAACAAAAATACCTCTATGGTTTTTTTTTTAAATGTCACCTCTTTTGTTTGTTTTTGGTTGATTCTTCGCAACCCTACGATCCTTAAAGATGATCTTTGATTTAATAGTTGAGCACTTAACTTCTTACGCCTTCCTTCCCACCTTTACCTTTCCTTCTTACCTTTTTTTATTAAATGCTATTGTTTCAGCTTAACGCTTAGCTTTGAACAGGTGAATTTGTATGCTTTGTCCGCGGTTTTTTTTTATAATTAAATTTTAAGATACTTGTTGGTTCCTCTATTGGCCTCCCGAGTCCCCAGGTTTGTTGCTTTGACACCAAACATAAAACCACCCTAGAGTTAATTCAACAAGGTTGTTACAACGTTACTAAAATAGGTATTAGGTATTTCGAGGTTAGGACAGAGAGTACCTATTAGTTTCTCTAAAGGTTTCATACATGTTATCCCTCATTGGAAGGCCAAGCGGACGGAAGCCTTTGAAAAAAATAAAATTAAAATATTTATTGGTAGGTAATTAACATACAAATGTATCCTTAGTCCTGGATCGAGCTAGGAGGCCGTGTTACAGGACCCAGTAGTACATGATTTTAAAGTCACAAAATTTTGTGCGGCACCTTGGTATTTTGCAGTCTTAGGTTTGCAGTCTTCAGATTGTAGTCTTGAGAATTTTATTTAGGTGGCCGAGGCTCGTTTGCCTTCATCTCGCCATAAAAAAAGTTTTAGTTTGGCGGGCAGACGCTCATAGTCGGTGGGACCGATTACGCGCACCATCGGAAAACAACTAGTGTTAGTTAACTAATGATCCAATTATCCAAGTAATGAGTACGCGTCTGGGAATTCCCCAGAATGAAATAAGTATGGTTTCCTTATATAGCGGGAATACCCTAGTAGTGATATTGAGGGTGATTTTATTATAGTTAATGGTTGAAAATTAATCAGTTTCATTCTGTTTTAGGGTTTCGTACCAGAATGCTAAAAAGGAACTTGTTTATCACTATTTTCTCGGGAACTGTCTAATTTTTAGGGATAAAAAGTAGCATATCTTCGTCTTACTTACTCAAACTTCTATCTGCATATTTTGTTTGCTGTTGGTAATTTCATTTTCATTCAGCAATACTTAGAGGCATTAAGTTGACTAACAGCAAACTACAGATACGAGTTTGAGTAAGTAAGATGACGATGTGCTAGGTATAATACGTGCTATTCCAGACTATAATCTATCTCTGAGCCAAATTCCATTTAGATCCGTTCAGCTGCTCTGGCGTGATTAAGTAACAAATGATGTTTGTTACTTAATCACGCCAGAGCAACTTTCAAATTTATAGTACCTATTTGTAAGATTGAGTTTGAGGATAGAATTTACACTGAACGGAAAGGTGTTGACCTCTTATCTTCGTAAGTAGTCCAGTAATTTAATTTCATAATAAATAAAACTCCATGACAATACGCCCAAAGTAAACTAAATGTTAACATTAAAATCGACTGGTCTGTATTTAACAGACCAGTCGGACGTATGCATTGGATGAAAATACATAATAAAATAAAATAAACCGGCCAAGTGCGAGTCGGACTCGCGAACGACGGGTTCCGTACCGTTATCTATGTATACAATATGAAATACTATATTAGTCTACCCGTATTAAAATATCGAGCAAAAAACGGCAAAAGACCATGTTCGTTGCAAATTAAAGTAAAATAAATATTTAAGGGGGCGCTCCCCTTTTTTTTTTTTTTTTTTTTTTTTAAAGGGATTATAAGTACAAGTAAATATTATGTGTATATTTCAAGCGTCTACCTAATGTCGTTATTAATATCGAGCAAAAAACGGCAAAAAAGTCACGTTTGTTGTGTTTTATGTGAGCCCCACTTAAATATTTATTTTATTCTGTTTTTATTATTTTGTTGTTATAGCGGCAACTAAAATAGGTACATCATCTGTGAAAACTTCAACTGTAGCTATCACGGTTCATGAGATTCAGCCTGGTGACAGAGAGGCAGACAGACAGACGGACCGTGAAGTCTTAGTCATAGGGTCCCGTTTTTACCCTTTGGATACGGAACCCTAAAAAACTTAGAGCTCCGTGCTGTTTCTTTATTATCTTGTTACAAAACAGTTGCTTTCAGTTATTTGTTCATGTAGGGAATTAATTTTAATTTCTAATTCAATATTCAATCATTTAATTACCAATACAGATAGTAGGTTTGTGACCGTGAGAGTAAATCATAGAATCACAGAGCAGCAGCACCGATTCGCATTTTGTCTATATAAAATAGCTACTACTAAGTATGAAGATTCGCATCTTCGATTGAAGTGTTCCCATTGTTGTGTTTCGGTGTGGGGATAAGACAACCGGTGAAATTACTAGCATAGAGGCATTCCATCTTAGTCCTCAGGGTTGGCAACGCATTTGAGGTCTTGGGATTATAGTCTTGAGAATTTAAATGCCTATGGGTCTCAGATTCCACTTACCATCAGATGGCCTGAGTGCTCGTGTCGCCTCGACGCATCTATTCTCCTTTCGCATGCGTACGCATCTTCATAAATAACTGGCATTTTCTATAGACAAAATGCGATCGGAGCTGATAGATGTGATTCCACCGTAATAGGAACGTGACAGGCGAAAAATATTATTTGTATTGGAAACTATAAGACCTACTACGACCACTAAACCGTTTCGCCACAAACCAAAACATAAATAAATAAATAAATCAATTTGTGTGTCACTGTACCCTGGTATTAGGTATGTATTCGTAATCAAATCTTTTAAATAAAGCCAAAGTAATAACATTATATGTTCATTATGTAGTAAGTAAGATGCACTTAGAAGTGAGCGGCCCGTTACGTATGAAACAGAACTGACAGATTTTTTTACGTGTACCGGTGCCCGTGCGACCTACACACATACACATCGTTTAATCTTATTTTTTAACAAAAAACAGATATTATACTCCGGGGCCTGTGTTATTTTTACCGCCATTCATTCGTTTTACAAGATAACAACGGACAATCGGACAGTTTAACTACAGTGAACTTAATTTTACCGATTGGTTACGGAACCCTGACAATAAATAATTAATGGAAGAAACTAATATTACAGTCACGCGCTCCTCGCTCCTCCCTTCGCTTATCAAAATAAAACACAAATCACAATACAGCCTAGGTATGTCGATCCGGAATGTTTTTTTTTTGAACCAGATCCGTAAGTGGAATCTGAGACCCATGACATTTGAATTCTCAAGACTATAATCCAAAGACCTCAAATGCGTTGCCAACCCTGAGGACTAAGGTGGAATGCCTCTACGCTAGTAATTTCACCGGTTGTCTTATCCCCACACCGGAACACAACAATGTGAACACTGTTGCTTGGCGGGTGGTTAATGAATAAGATGGTGGTAGCGATCCGGACGGACCCTGCACAGGGACCTACCACCATTAAAATGTGCCTTTCAAATGGTGAAAGAAGTGAATAGGTTGCTGGAGATTACTTGTCGTATAGATACAAAGTCACAAAACGGGCACTCTCTTTATAGTCTATAGTTTTATACATAATTATAAATGAATCCCTACTTCCCTTGGTAGGACCAGTGAGGCTAGGGTACCCGGGATTCGATTCCCTGTCAGGGCAAATATTTGTGTGATAAGCGCGAGTATTTTTCCTGAGTCTTTGACGTTTCCTTTGTATGACAACACGTTAGCCTAGTTGGTACAGTACCCTGACTTCGAAGCTGGCGGTGCCGGGTTCAAATACCGGTATCAGCAGATATTCATGTACCTGGAATACGTGTTCGTCAGTCTTCAATGTTTTCTATGTATTTGACTATGTATTTCTCTGTTTTACTATGTTTATCGTTGTCTAGGTAGTACAGTCGACTACAAGTATATTGGAACCACTTTTTCGCATTGTTACAAGGTCCAAAAGTTAATACTTCTCTTTGTAGTCGACTGTACCCATAGGCCTATAGTACAAGCCTAGAGCTTAATTTGGGACCAGGTCAATGAGTGAGCTTATCCTCTGATATTTATTTAGATTGCTTAACCTGTACATCTGTAATGTACCATGTGTCAACCGTGAGTACCATTACAAATTTAAGTGTTATATTCCATTTTATAGTTTTGAGGAAGCCGCTATACAATCATTCAATTTGCTAGCATTGTCGAGAATCAACTATTTCATACCCGTTTCCTTGTTTATTATCTCTCAACTATTTCCGCTGCAAATTACCTAGAAGTCAGATTACCTAGAAAGCAATTAAGCATGAAATAATATACTGTATGGCAGCTTTATATTTTAGTATTTATTGGGTGTCAGAGCGACACGGAGCTTTTTTCGGTGCTCCGCGAGTTTTAAACTTTTAACATGAGGTCTCTCATTGAAAAATTGCTCATATCGCTGCTACTTCTTCATCGAACCCACGGCAACACTCACGAGATTAGACGAGAACAAATCCTGCAAGCTGAGAAAAAATTATCGGTTGGAGGAGACATCGTGCTCACAGATGAAGAAAACCAAGTTAACAACTGCCTCATGCAACACAAATTCAAAGAAATAGACGGTGGGTTTAACAACCCGAGATACTACAACTTCTCTCACCATTTCTTCAAATACAAGGACGACATACGTAATTCGAAAGTTTACCGAATCATCAAAAACCTACCTAAAGGAGCAGCGTTGCATGTACACGACACTGCTATTCTAGGGGCGGATTACTGGATGAATAAAACTTATATGGATCATCTGTACGTTTGTTTAGGAACAGACGAGGTATCACTGTGGTTTTCAGACAAAGTCCCAAACAAGCCTTGCACTAAGAATTGGATTCTCATGAGCGAAGCCCGGAGATTGTTTAATGATGCAAGGAAATTTGATGCTAATTTAAGGAACCACTTCACAATGGTTGTAGAAAACCCTGTTCACGTATACCCTAGTATTACAGACACTTGGAAAGTATTTAGTAAGTTCTTTGGCATGGTTTACCCAATCCTCGCCTACAAACCGTTGTTCGAGGAGTACGTACATGACGTACTTACAGCATTCAGAGAAGATAACATCATGTATGTCGAATTTAGGAGCAGTTTTCCCCAATTGTACGAGCTGAATGGCACAACTTATGACCATATTCATGCTGCAAGAGCTTACAAGAAAGCTATTAATAAATTTGTTAATGATCACCCTGACTTTATTGGAGGTAAAATAATATTCGCTCCATCGAGAAAACAGACTGCGGCGGAACTGAAATTATATATACAGGATGCTGGCAGAATCAAAGAAGCGGAACCTGATATATTTGCTGGGCTGGACTTTGTTGGGCAAGAGGATGTGGGTCCGCCCTTGATACACTTCGTCCCTGAGTTAACAGCCGCTGCTATTAACCTCACATATTTCTTCCACGCGGGTGAAACAGATTGGTACGGCACTTCCACTGATGAGAATCTTGTGGACGCCATTCTTCTAAACCCCAAGCGGATAGGCCACGCTTACGCTCTGCCGAAGCACCCGCTGCTAGTGAAGGAGGTGTTAGAGCGAGATATAGGATTAGAAGTGAACGTGATATCAAATGCGGTATTGTCTTTGGTGCAAGACGTGAGGAACCATCCCTTAGCCCTGTTCCTCGCTCAGGGCTTGCCCGTCGTGATCTCCAGTGACGACCCGGGGGCGTGGGAGGCGGAACCGATCTCCGATGACTTCTACGTGGCGTTCGCGGGAGTAGCCAGCAGGTGGGCAGACTTGAAGATGCTGAAACAGCTGGCTATCAACTCATTGAAATACAGCGCGCTTGGCAGTGACGATAAAACCGCAGCCTTCATAAAGTTTTATTCAATGTGGGATGACTTTGTGAAACACTTTAATTGTTCTTCGTATTGAACTAAATAAACATTTTACTCTTGACATTGTGTTCAACTAGAGGTAGAAAAGTGTTTTCTTTGGAAAAGTGGAAGTTTTTTTGGTACACAAATATAATTGATAACCTACCTTGTCACATATGGCCGCTTCCTAACTTGTCGGTATGATTGCAGTAAAACACGGAACCGGCAAGGGTTTCTAGGCAACCAGTGGCATCTACCAATCAATGCGAAGCGTTTAGGCCGCCTGTACGTTTTACTGCAAGCACATTGCCAAGTCAGGAAGTGGCTCTAGGAGCCATTAGCTGAAATAGAACCGTTATCATTTTTGCCACGTCTAAATACCGTAAATCTTTCAGATTAAATTCAAACCTTAGCCAGCTGTTAATTAAAAATAAAAAAACTAGGAAATGACCTCTATTTTGATAACCGAATATATCAGTTGAAACTCCCACAGACCACCAATTTACTAGCAGTTTCAAGACTGCATGATTGCCGAAATGTTTGAAACCTTTTGGTCTGTATTCTAATATGGTGAACTGAAAGGCCAATATCGGCCGACTGACTGTTATGGGCGCCCCAGACTAACAGTTTGCCGACCGATTTTGGCCTGTCAGTTCTTTGTTTTAAAACAGAGAGTCCTGTCAGTCCGATTAGTGGTGCCCTTTAATGGTTAAAAAAGTTGCCGGAAACATCAACGTTAGTTTCATCTTTTTTAACACCCCCCTTTTGTATCTGTGACAGACGTGTCTGGTGATGGAGATTTTCTATTATTTAGACTCCACTGTCCATCTTTCTGTCTATCACAAGGCTGTATCTCATGAACCGTGATACCGTAATTGCTAGACAATTTAAATTTTCACAAATGATATATTTTTGACAACAAATACTAAAAACAGAATAAAATAAAAATTAAGTAGGGCTCCCATACAACAAACGTGATTTTTTCCGTTTTTTGCTCGATAGAAATTAACGGCAACCGGTAGACGCTGGAAATATTCACAGATATTTAGTTGTACCTATATTCAATTTAAAAGTAAATAATTAAATATAAAAAAAAAAATGTTTAAGGACTTCCATACAACAAAAGTGATATCTTTGCCTTTTTGCTCGTGCATCACGCACGGAAACCATCGTGCGCGAGTTCGACTCGCACTTGGCCGGTTTTTAAACAAAGCTTTCATTAAAATCGGTTGGGCCATTTACGAGATATCAGCGGTGAAATAATGGGCTCACATTATGACGGGGGTTTTTATCTAATCAATAGTTATTCGATAGTCAGACGGCCTTGCGGGGTTATTATGGAAGTGTTTGTCGATATGGACAGACGAGAGTAAAACATCTGTCACCTCATGTACCCTTATCCACCGCGATAAAGGCTCAGTTTCATTGGTCAATGGCCGTATGCTTGTAGCCAAGAAGCTTATACCTAGCCTTTTATATGTCACTGGAGATTGCACGGGGAACAGTGTTTCGAAGCGAAGAAAAGTGACCGTGAGTGGCGTCGCTTATGTTTTTTGTCACTTTCTTTAGCGTTATCTTGAGTTTTTGAGAAAGGAACAAAAAAAAAATTGTCCGCCGACAATAGTATAAGCTTCTTGCTTGTAGCAATCCATTGACGAGTGGTTATTACATTATTGAGCTAGGAGCTATTGCAGCGATGCATGTATCCTGAAAAGCATGCGGGCTATCAACTAATAAGAGTCGACATAAGACATGCAACCGCAAATATGGATTTTTAGCTTCATAATTATTAGTATTATCGTACGGTCGTCGTCAAAAGTGTTTACATTTTTGCAGCTAATTCCATTAAACTAAGGTCGAAAATGTAAACAGATTTTTGAAGTCAACTGTAGGTGCCTAGTTTGAAAACGACGTTCGACGGAATACCGCCGCTGGTATATAGGGGAGACCGAGGTGAGTTGTAGCAGAGGTGAGTTGTGACAAAGGCGATTTCTCTGCACATTTGACAATTAGCAAGCTGACAACTTCACGCAAACTGTGGAGTATCGAAAGAGCAACGAATTTGCGAAGTATTCAGCTCGATACACTGTCATAGGTTCAGAGAAATTGGCTTTGTCACAACTCACCTCATTTACAACTCTTCTCGGTCTCCCCTACTCCTATTAAAATCTAGTATCAGCCAAGATGGAAAAGACGCCTGGCGTGTATAATCTTTTCGCCGCCCGTGACGGCTAGAAACTATAGCTAATGTCAACCTTCCTCCAAAACACTTAGGTCTAATTAACGACTAAAAGGCTGCGAAAAGGTTAAATATCTCTCTTTGTCCCTGATTCCCGCAAGGGTACATCACCGCCTTCATACTACAGACTTATTCTTTATGGTTCTTTTTTATGGTTCTGCGCATAGAATAAAAACTAAAGGCATAGAAGGAGCGATAAAAGAAAAGGCCACTTACAGATAGCTAATACGCACAGTCTTATTGTGGGATTCAGAGAGCCAAAAAGAGAGTTCTATAAGCTAAAATATTATGGTCTTACACTGTTGCTGTCGCACAGCACACTGTTGCCTATTATGATCTACGGCCATGGTGTCCAGTTGGTGTCGTTGGAGACCAGTTTACAAGAGTTGATAACACCCTTGGTGTGCATGGCTAGTTTTAGCAAGAACTGTACTCTATACTCTTTAATAACTTATTGAACAGTCATATGTAAATTTTTGAAATTTCTTCTTGACCATCTCTAATTATTTTTTATGGCATTGAGAGGCAAACGAGTACACAAGCCACCTGATGGTAAGGAAACTGTGACCCATAGACATTCGCATTCATGAGACTGCAATCCTAAGACTGCAAATGCGTTGCCAACCCTGTGGACTAAGATGGAATGCGTATATGCTAGTTATTTCACCGACTGTCTTATCCCCAAGCCGGAACACAACAATGCGAACAATACGGTGGTAGAGATCCGGACGGACCCTGCACAAGGTCCTACCACCCACAATGGTCTGATGGCTACATCTGCGAGTTATATTTATTCATGCGTTTTAAGAAAAAAACTCCAAAAAGTTTTGTGATCATCGGAGTAACACAGTTAGCTCTTTGCTGGCTGGTGTAATAGAAACTTCACGTTACGTCCAGTCACTCAATGTCAACCGCGCCACAACACAACAACATGCAAGACTCAAAATAAACAATACCAAACTACCCAAATGGGAGTACACTACCCAACTTCGACATGAGCAATATTATACAAATATTGATGGAGATGGTTCAATTAAATTTCTTACCTAAATGCAAAGAAAAACTTAATTGATTGTGAACAACAGGTTGCAGTTCGCACTCGGCGTTACACACGTTATCCTCGCCGTGCTCCGTAACATTCCAATATGCAGCTCTTGAGACTAAAACAGCTGATACCGTTCTTGCTGCTTCTAAACCAAGCTGAGAGTGCATACTCATACAACACCAAAAGACAACTACTGCTTCAAAATGAAAAGAACTTGTTTGTCGGCTCAAACATCAAGCTCACGAATCGAGAAGAAATAGTAAACAATTGCCTTATGCAACACAAAATGAAAGAACTAGACTACACAGCTGAAAAGCCGCAATTCGGCAACTTCTCACAACATTTCTTCAAATACAAAGACTATATGCACAACTCAAAAGTTTTCAAAATCATCAAAGACCTACCCAAGGGAGCTGCGTTACATTTGCACGACATGGGTATTTTGAAACCTGATTATTTGATGAATTTGACTTACTATAGTCATCTGTACGGGTGTTTCGAAAAGGATAACATAACATTTAAATTTTCAAGCGGATACCCGAGTGATTTTTGCAATAGTAATTGGCTTTCCGTGGGCGAAACCCGAAGAATGTCTCATGATGTTAAAAAATATGATGCGGATTTGAGAAAACAATTCACTATGGTAGTAAATCATCCGAGTCACATATATCCAACCATCAGTGAAACTTGGGGGGCATTTTTAAAGTACTTTGAAACAATCATTCCACTGCTATCCTTTAGGCCAGTCTGGGAACAGTACCTATATGACTCTCTCAAAGCCTTACGAGAGGACAACGTGATGTACATAGAAATAAGGTGTATTTTACCACAACTGTACGAGATAGATGGCACAGTACACGACATCATTTTTACTGCAAAGACTTACGAGAGAGTAATCAAACAGTTTGTTAGAGATTACCCCGACTTTATTGGAGCTAAATTGATATATGCTCCGCTTAGAAATACGACTCCTGCGGGAGTGAGGGAATATTTGAGGATAGCACAAGAAATCAAAAAACAAATACCTAATATTTTTGCTGGTTTTGATTTAGTTGGTCCAGAAGAGAGAGGTAAACCTTTGCTAGACTTCGTGAATGAGTTGTCTATTGCTGCAAATAATATGACGTATTTCTTTCATGCTGGTGAAACAAATTTGTACGGTTTTTCGACTGATGAGAATCTTGTGGACGCTATTCTTTTAGGTACCAAGCGTATAGGTCATGCCTATGCTTTGGCAAAGCATCCGCTTCTAGCGAAGGAAGTGTTAGAGCGAGACATAGGATTAGAAGTAAACGTGATATCGAATAACGTGTTGTCTTTGTTGCATGGTGTGAGGAATCATCCCTTAGCTATGTTTCTCGCTCAAGGCTTGCCGGTGGTGATCTCCAGTGATGACCCGGGGGCGTGGGAGGCGGATCCACTCTCCGACGACTTTTATGTGGCGTTTATGGGAGTAGCCAGCAGGTGGGCAGACTTAAGGCTGTTGAAACAGTTGGCGCTTAACTCTTTAAAGTACAGTGCATTAAACGACGGAGAAAAGGCTGCAGCATTCCGAAAATTTAACTACATGTGGGATAGCTTTGTTTATAACTTTAATTGTTCTAAATATTAAATTAAATTGATAATGTGATGTATTTTTGTCATTATAGATAGATGCAAAAAACCTACTAGCTGCCGCTCGATGTTGGTACGCTTGTTAGAAGATATTCTACTGGATTTTTTATACTGTTAAGTGTACAGTCGACTACAAAGAGATGTTTCCACTTTTGAACTTTACAGTGTAATATGGTGATAAAGTAGATACCCCTATTTGTATTCACTGTACCATATTATAGTATTCTCATTAGAATTACATAGGAAAATTGCAACACTATACTTCAAGGTAAATTTAGAACCAATTACCAACTTTCAATCAGCCATTTGCATTGTGATCTGGTAGCAATACTTAATGTAATAAATAACGTAATATAAGACATTGACTTTGACCTGATTCAAGTAGATAAAGGCCACAAAAGCTTGGCAAAAACCGTTTGACGTAGAACAACAATATTCTCAAGTGCGGAGCAGGCACAGACGGCACTGCTAAGATAAATGGCAGTATCCCAGACATAAGTAGTGTAGAAAGTGCAACCTTGTCACTAACGGGAGAGGATTGAATTTACATTGGCTATTGAATTTGAGATACTGCCTATTGGCTTCTGAGGGCAGCAGAGCAGTTCGAACGTGGGACCACGCTATAAATCTGGTGTCCTAGTGAAATAAAATATACTGGATGATTTTGGGGTCGTTATCCGGAATGGCCAAAAGTGAATAAGACGGTCATACTGAACAACTTTTCCGATGGGACTAACCACGAAATCGCCAAAAAAAACAGCTGTTCCATACATTAACGGTGAATTAATTGAGAGTTAATGTAAGGAACAGCTGGTTTTTTTGGCTATTTCGTGGTTCTGGTTGGTCCCATCGGAAAGGTTGTTCAGTATGACCATCTTATTCACTTTTGGGCATTCCGGATCATGACCCCAAAATCACCAAGTATAAGTTTTCTGAACATCAAGTAAAAAACCGTGCAAGAGCATGTTCAGTGTAGGGTTCCGAAGCCGTTAAGTACCTACTACAAAAATAAAAATCAACAAATATGTAATAACCAATTTTCTATTTAGTCATTTGGTGCCGTCTTAGATGATTTTGGTAGGTATAAAGTAGTCGTGATAGTTTCCCTTTTAAATACCTACCTACCTATACCTATTATAAACGCGAAAGTTCATAAGTATGGATGTTTGTTACTCTTCCAAGCAAAAACTACTGGACGGATTTTGGTGAAATTTGAAATGCAAACAGCTTACACCTTGGATTAACACATAGGGTACTTTTCATATCGCTATTCCCTCGGGAACTGATTTATACGCGTACGAAGTCGCGGGCGAGAACTAGTTCGTTATATGCGCTTTCATTTAAGTTTTTTTTTTCAGAGTTTTAGCATTTGTAGTTTCAGCTGTGGGACACACTTGACCCTAACAAAAATTAGCGCTTTAAAGCTTAATATTTCATAAACAGATCCCTTAATTGAAAAAATGTTTTCCCAAACCCGTATTTTTTTTAAAGACCTACTATCCAACGACACCCCACACTACGGGGTAGAGGAGAAAAAAAATACATTTCCACGTTACGTGTAGGGGAGGTACATGAAAAAAATACAAGATTTTATTTTACCACTTTGTTGGCATGACTAATAATGTGCATATTCATGCCAAATTACAGCTTTCTAGTACGAAGAGTCTCAGAGCTAGGCTGCGGACGGACGGACGGACGGACATGGCAAAACTATAAGGGTTCCTAGTTTTACTAAAAAGGGTATAAGTAAGTCTAGTATACTCGAATGAATATACTGTTTTTTATTACGAGTTAACCCTTTGCATGAAAATGAAAAAGTCTTGAATTCAAACCCTTTTTGACTATTAATCATCACTCATCAGCATAAAAAATTAGCAATGAAAACAAAAACAAAAAATAGGGCTTATATTGTGATGGAAATCTCATCACACAAATATCTGCTCTTACCGGGATTTGAACCCAGGACCGCTGGCTTCGGAGGCAGGGTCACTCTCAACTAGGCCAACGTGTCGTCAAAATGATGTGAGTTGGTAGCGATCCGGATGGACCCCTACGACCACTAAAGAGTTAGCTGGCTTGGCTTAAAAAGCTTTTAATACGAGGCCAACACCAAACCTGGGCCTCTATTCTCCTGCGTTATAAAGATATCGCATTTGACGTGTTTTACAATCGTTTATGTAACAGTCATCATTATTGTAAAAGAAAAGACAAGAGTTGACAACACGGAAACACGTCAAAGACGATATCGTTATCGTTAGGGCCTCTATTCCACTAGGTTAAAACGATATTGCGTTTGACGTGATTTAGTGTTGTTTTTAACTCGGCCGCCATTCTTGCATTGCTACAGGTGCCAAATTGGTGACCCCGACGTGATCTACCACTAAATGGTGCCTTCGGACTTTTGGATCATCGATTTCTCGCTGAGTTGGACCTGAATCTACTTCAAAGAACACCTAGATCCTTGGAAAACAGTCATCAACGAGTATTTCAAACACCGCGTCTTCAAGAAAAACCGGCAATAGAGCCCCACATGGCAAGAGCCAAATTGAGTTTTGTCTGAGATACTGCCATTTGTGTTAGCGCAGGGCAGCATTAATGTCAAGTAAATAAGAGTTATCAAGACAATACGGAAACATCAAAGGTCAGCTCTGGCTTCGTATAAACGGGACTCAACCCACTCATTTATTCTGAACACTGTGCCAATTATTTCTTATAATTTAACCACCATTTGTTTTCTATTCCTGGAAATATAAAACAAAACAGGAAACAGATAACTATGAATGCATCTAATGTCCGCTATTTTATTTAAAATACTAGTTGTTTATTTAGTTACAGCTAATTGTCCTTTGTATAGTATATTTTAAGTTCATGATAAAAATATAAAACCGGTTAAGAGCATTGCGGATCATACTCAGTGTAGGGTTCCGTCCGTCGTAGCCGTTACATCAAACACAAAATTGTATGTATTTAATACTTTAGGTAGTTCCACGAGAGTTGAGGTGAATGATTACCTACACCTGATTAAGACTTCGGAATTTTAAGGTGTTCCTCCCAATTTTATGTACGCAATTTAACGCATTTTACAGATAGTACCTAAGGGTGAGGAGTGACAAAGCCGATTTCTCTGCACCTATAATAGTTAGCAAGCTTTCAACTTCACATTAACTGTGGAGTGGCGAAAGAGCAACGAATCTGCGAAGTTGCCTGCTCGATTAGCTGTCATAGGTTCAGAGAAATCGGCTTTGTTGTCACAACTCACCTCAGTTACAACTCTCCTCGGTCTCCCCTACTGCAGTTCAAGCATGACGTCAAAGTGACAAACCAACACTTAAGTGTGCAGCTACTTAGGTATAAGGTCGACCGTATTACAGATGTAAATAGGTAGTGTATAAACATACCTACTCGTACATCGCTTTTAACTTTCAAAAAAGGAAGAGATTAAATCAATTCAACGTACCAATGATTTTTATTTGTTTTTTTTTTGTGTTCATTACGCGATTATACCGTTAAGTTGTGGAGTGGATAGATTTTGAAAAATCGTTTTTTTTATGTGACATACAGGCTAGCAGACTCTGTCCGTCTGCCACAGAGATATTTAATTTCATTTCGTTTCATTTGCTTGGTTATCATATACCTAAGTAAGAACAATAGAAGGATAAAATTATGTCAACCTTCAATTTAATTAATAGCGAAACAAAACAAAGTAGGTAAGTACTAAATGTCGATACCAAAATGATGCATGCATATTGCATGACTAAGCTTTACGGACGAGTAAGTATGTGGATATTGTGTATACAACTGAAATAAATACGAAGTAAAATGATATTGACATTGTGCGCCGGAGTGGGGTCATTGTGCCGGCACAACTCAGTCCACTCTCAGCGCCCGCGCGATACGACGCTCGCGTCCCGCTCTGGGACCTTCAAATATGTGGACCTTTATCAAAATGATGCGGCTCATGCCGCTACTACTTCTGTCTCACCAAGTTGACAGTGCAAACACACACGAGAGTAAAAGAGAGCAAATCCTCCGAGCCGAACACCAACTATCCGTTGGAGGACAAATCACACTCACACCGCAAGAAATCAAAGTAAACAATTGCCTCATGAATTACAAATTCAAAGAAATAGATGACGCATTCCTCAATCCGCAATATTACAACTTCTCGCACCATTTCTTCAAATACAAAGGCAACATACCCAAATCAAAAGTTTATAAAATCATCAAAGACCTACCGAAGGGCGCAGCGCTGCATGTGCACGATATGGGTATTTTAGGCCCTGATTACTTGATGAATATAACATACATGAGTAATCTTTATGTTTGTTTTGTAGAGGACCAAGTGGTATTCCAGTTTTCCGACCAAGTGCCTGGTGAACCGAACAGACCCTGCACTGGGCTTTGGACTCTGATTAGCGAAGCTCGGAGATCTTCAAAGGATGTCAGGAAATTTGACGCAGACTTAAGGAAACGCTTCACAATGATTGTGAACGACCCGGCTCAGGCTTATCCGAGTATTAAAGAATCCTGGACGGCATTCATGAACTACTTTGAAACAGTAATTCCGTTAGTTTCCTTCAGACCGGTGTGGGAGCAATACTTTTATGACGTTCTTAAAGCATTCAGAGAAGATAACATCATGTACGTCGAAGTGAGGAGTATTCTCCCGAAACTGTACGAGTTGGATGGTACGATATATGACCAAGTTATAACTGCGAGGGCCTACAAAAAAGCCATTAATAGGTTCATGAAGGACTACCCCGACTACATTGGAGCTAAAATAATATACGCTCCAAATAGGAACGCTGATAATGCGATAATAATGCAGTATCTAGAGTTGGCTGGGAGAGTCAAAGCATCAGTTCCTGATATTTTCGCTGGTTTTGATGTAGTTGGTCCAGAAGATAGGGGCAGACCTTTGATAGATTATGTGCCATTCTTGACAGCTGATACTAATAACCTCACGTATTTCTTCCACGCGGGTGAAACAGATTGGTACGGCACTTCCACTGATGAGAATCTTGTGGACGCCATTCTTCTAAACCCCAAGCGGATAGGCCACGCTTACGCTCTGCCGAAGCACCCGCTGCTAGTGGAGGAAGTGTTACAGCGAGATATAGGATTAGAAGTGAACGTGATATCAAATGCGGTATTGTCTTTGGTGCAAGACGTGAGGAACCATCCCTTAGCCCTGTTCCTCGCTCAGGGCTTGCCCGTCGTGATCTCCAGTGACGACCCGGGGGCGTGGGAGGCGGAACCGATCTCCGATGACTTCTACGTGGCGTTCGCGGGAGTAGCCAGCAGGTGGGCAGACTTGAAGATGCTGAAACAGCTGGCTATCAACTCATTGAAATACAGCGCGCTTGGCAGTGACGATAAAACCGCAGCCTTCATAAAGTTTTATTCAATGTGGGATGACTTTGTGAAACACTTTAATTGTTCTTCGTATTGAACTAAATAAACATTTTACTCTTGACATTGTGTTCAACTAGAGGTAGAAAAGTGTTTTCTTTGGAAAAGTGGAAGTTTTTTTGGTACACAAATATAATTGATAACCTACCTTGTCACATATGGCCGCTTCCTAACTTGTCGGTATGATTGCAGTAAAACACGGAACCGGCAAGGGTTTCTAGGCAACCAGTGGCATCTACCAATCAATGCGAAGCGTTTAGGCCGCCTGTACGTTTTACTGCAAGCACATTGCCAAGTCAGGAAGTGGCTCTAGGAGCCATTAGCTAAAATAGAACCGTTATCATTTTTGCCACGTCTAAATACCGTAAATCTTTCAGATTAAATTCAAACCTTAGCCAGCTGTTAATTAAAAATAAAAAAACTAGGAAATGACCTCTATTTTGATAACCGAATATATCAGTTGAAACTCCCACAGACCACCAATTTACTAGCAGTTTCAAGACTGCATGATTGCCGAAATGTTTGAAACCTTTTGGTCTGTATTCTAATATGGTGAACTGAAAGGCCAATATCGGCCGACTGACTGTTATGGGCGCCCCAGACTAACAGTTTGCCGACCGATTTTGGCCTGTCAGTTCTTTGTTTTAAAACAGAGAGTCCTGTCAGTCCGATTAGTGGTGCCCTTTAATGGTTAAAAAAGTTGCCGGAAACATCAACGTTAGTTTCATCTTTTTTAACACCCCCCTTTTGTATCTGTGACAGACGTGTCTGGTGATGGAGATTTTCTATTATTTAGACTCCACTGTCCATCTTTCTGTCTATCACAAGGCTGTATCTCATGAACCGTGATACCGTAATTGCTAGACAATTTAAATTTTCACAAATGATATATTTTTGACAACAAATACTAAAAACAGAATAAAATAAAAATTAAGTAGGGCTCCCATACAACAAACGTGATTTTTTCCGTTTTTTGCTCGATAGAAATTAACGGCAACCGGTAGACGCTGGAAATATTCACAGATATTTAGTTGTACCTATATTCAATTTAAAAGTAAATAATTAAATATAAAAAAAAAAATGTTTAAGGACTTCCATACAACAAAAGTGATATCTTTGCCTTTTTGCTCGTGCATCACGCACGGAAACCATCGTGCGCGAGTTCGACTCGCACTTGGCCGGTTTTTAAACAAAGCTTTCATTAAAATCGGTTGGGCCATTTACGAGATATCAGCGGTGAAATAATGGGCTCACATTATGACGGGGGTTTTTATCTAATCAATAGTTATTCGATAGTCAGACGGCCTTGCGGGGTTATTATGGAAGTGTTTGTCGATATGGACAGACGAGAGTAAAACATCTGTCACCTCATGTACCCTTATCCACCGCGATAAAGGCTCAGTTTCATTGGTCAATGGCCGTATGCTTGTAGCCAAGAAGCTTATACCTAGCCTTTTATATGTCACTGGAGATTGCACGGGGAACAGTGTTTCGAAGCGAAGAAAAGTGACCGTGAGTGGCGTCGCTTATGTTTTTTGTCACTTTCTTTAGCGTTATCTTGAGTTTTTGAGAAAGGAACAAAAAAAAAATTGTCCGCCGACAATAGTATAAGCTTCTTGCTTGTAGCAATCCATTGACGAGTGGTTATTACATTATTGAGCTAGGAGCTATTGCAGCGATGCATGTATCCTGAAAAGCATGCGGGCTATCAACTAATAAGAGTCGACATAAGACATGCAACCGCAAATATGGATTTTTAGCTTCATAATTATTAGTATTATCGTACGGTCGTCGTCAAAAGTGTTTACATTTTTGCAGCTAATTCCATTAAACTAAGGTCGAAAATGTAAACAGATTTTTGAAGTCAACTGTAGGTGCCTAGTTTGAAAACGACGTTCGACGGAATACCGCCGCTGGTATATAGGGGAGACCGAGGTGAGTTGTAGCAGAGGTGAGTTGTGACAAAGGCGATTTCTCTGCACATTTGACAATTAGCAAGCTGACAACTTCACGCAAACTGTGGAGTATCGAAAGAGCAACGAATTTGCGAAGTATTCAGCTCGATACACTGTCATAGGTTCAGAGAAATTGGCTTTGTCACAACTCACCTCATTTACAACTCTTCTCGGTCTCCCCTACTCCTATTAAAATCTAGTATCAGCCAAGATGGAAAAGACGCCTGGCGTGTATAATCTTTTCGCCGCCCGTGACGGCTAGAAACTATAGCTAATGTCAACCTTCCTCCAAAACACTTAGGTCTAATTAACGACTAAAAGGCTGCGAAAAGGTTAAATATCTCTCTTTGTCCCTGATTCCCGCAAGGGTACATCACCGCCTTCATACTACAGACTTATTCTTTATGGTTCTTTTTTATGGTTCTGCGCATAGAATAAAAACTAAAGGCATAGAAGGAGCGATAAAAGAAAAGGCCACTTACAGATAGCTAATACGCACAGTCTTATTGTGGGATTCAGAGAGCCAAAAAGAGAGTTCTATAAGCTAAAATATTATGGTCTTACACTGTTGCTGTCGCACAGCACACTGTTGCCTATTATGATCTACGGCCATGGTGTCCAGTTGGTGTCGTTGGAGACCAGTTTACAAGAGTTGATAACACCCTTGGTGTGCATGGCTAGTTTTAGCAAGAACTGTACTCTATACTCTTTAATAACTTATTGAACAGTCATATGTAAATTTTTGAAATTTCTTCTTGACCATCTCTAATTATTTTTTATGGCATTGAGAGGCAAACGAGTACACAAGCCACCTGATGGTAAGGAAACTGTGACCCATAGACATTCGCATTCATGAGACTGCAATCCTAAGACTGCAAATGCGTTGCCAACCCTGTGGACTAAGATGGAATGCGTATATGCTAGTTATTTCACCGACTGTCTTATCCCCAAGCCGGAACACAACAATGCGAACAATACGGTGGTAGAGATCCGGACGGACCCTGCACAAGGTCCTACCACCCACAATGGTCTGATGGCTACATCTGCGAGTTATATTTATTCATGCGTTTTAAGAAAAAAACTCCAAAAAGTTTTGTGATCATCGGAGTAACACAGTTAGCTCTTTGCTGGCTGGTGTAATAGAAACTTCACGTTACGTCCAGTCACTCAATGTCAACCGCGCCACAACACAACAACATGCAAGACTCAAAATAAACAATACCAAACTACCCAAATGGGAGTACACTACCCAACTTCGACATGAGCAATATTATACAAATATTGATGGAGATGGTTCAATTAAATTTCTTACCTAAATGCAAAGAAAAACTTAATTGATTGTGAACAACAGGTTGCAGTTCGCACTCGGCGTTACACACGTTATCCTCGCCGTGCTCCGTAACATTCCAATATGCAGCTCTTGAGACTAAAACAGCTGATACCGTTCTTGCTGCTTCTAAACCAAGCTGAGAGTGCATACTCATACAACACCAAAAGACAACTACTGCTTCAAAATGAAAAGAACTTGTTTGTCGGCTCAAACATCAAGCTCACGAATCGAGAAGAAATAGTAAACAATTGCCTTATGCAACACAAAATGAAAGAACTAGACTACACAGCTGAAAAGCCGCAATTCGGCAACTTCTCACAACATTTCTTCAAATACAAAGACTATATGCACAACTCAAAAGTTTTCAAAATCATCAAAGACCTACCCAAGGGAGCTGCGTTACATTTGCACGACATGGGTATTTTGAAACCTGATTATTTGATGAATTTGACTTACTATAGTCATCTGTACGGGTGTTTCGAAAAGGATAACATAACATTTAAATTTTCAAGCGGATACCCGAGTGATTTTTGCAATAGTAATTGGCTTTCCGTGGGCGAAACCCGAAGAATGTCTCATGATGTTAAAAAATATGATGCGGATTTGAGAAAACAATTCACTATGGTAGTAAATCATCCGAGTCACATATATCCAACCATCAGTGAAACTTGGGGGGCATTTTTAAAGTACTTTGAAACAATCATTCCACTGCTATCCTTTAGGCCAGTCTGGGAACAGTACCTATATGACTCTCTCAAAGCCTTACGAGAGGACAACGTGATGTACATAGAAATAAGGTGTATTTTACCACAACTGTACGAGATAGATGGCACAGTACACGACATCATTTTTACTGCAAAGACTTACGAGAGAGTAATCAAACAGTTTGTTAGAGATTACCCCGACTTTATTGGAGCTAAATTGATATATGCTCCGCTTAGAAATACGACTCCTGCGGGAGTGAGGGAATATTTGAGGATAGCACAAGAAATCAAAAAACAAATACCTAATATTTTTGCTGGTTTTGATTTAGTTGGTCCAGAAGAGAGAGGTAAACCTTTGCTAGACTTCGTGAATGAGTTGTCTATTGCTGCAAATAATATGACGTATTTCTTTCATGCTGGTGAAACAAATTTGTACGGTTTTTCGACTGATGAGAATCTTGTGGACGCTATTCTTTTAGGTACCAAGCGTATAGGTCATGCCTATGCTTTGGCAAAGCATCCGCTTCTAGCGAAGGAAGTGTTAGAGCGAGACATAGGATTAGAAGTAAACGTGATATCGAATAACGTGTTGTCTTTGTTGCATGGTGTGAGGAATCGTCCCTTAGCTATGTTTCTCGCTCAAGGCTTGCCGGTGGTGATCTCCAGTGATGACCCGGGGGCGTGGGAGGCGGATCCACTCTCCGACGACTTTTATGTGGCGTTTATGGGAGTAGCCAGCAGGTGGGCAGACTTAAGGCTGTTGAAACAGTTGGCGCTTAACTCTTTAAAGTACAGTGCATTAAACGACGGAGAAAAGGCTGCAGCATTCCGAAAATTTAACTACATGTGGGATAGCTTTGTTTATAACTTTAATTGTTCTAAATATTAAATTAAATTGATAATGTGATGTATTTTTGTCATTATAGATAGATGCAAAAAACCTACTAGCTGCCGCTCGATGTTGGTACGCTTGTTAGAAGATATTCTACTGGATTTTTTATACTGTTAAGTGTACAGTCGACTACAAAGAGATGTTTCCACTTTTGAACTTTACAGTGTAATATGGTGATAAAGTAGATACCCCTATTTGTATTCACTGTACCATATTATAGTATTCTCATTAGAATTACATAGGAAAATTGCAACACTATACTTCAAGGTAAATTTAGAACCAATTACCAACTTTCAATCAGCCATTTGCATTGTGATCTGGTAGCAATACTTAATGTAATAAATAACGTAATATAAGACATTGACTTTGACCTGATTCAAGTAGATAAAGGCCACAAAAGCTTGGCAAAAACCGTTTGACGTAGAACAACAATATTCTCAAGTGCGGAGCAGGCACAGACGGCACTGCTAAGATAAATGGCAGTATCCCAGACATAAGTAGTGTAGAAAGTGCAACCTTGTCACTAACGGGAGAGGATTGAATTTACATTGGCTATTGAATTTGAGATACTGCCTATTGGCTTCTGAGGGCAGCAGAGCAGTTCGAACGTGGGACCACGCTATAAATCTGGTGTCCTAGTGAAATAAAATATACTGGATGATTTTGGGGTCGTTATCCGGAATGGCCAAAAGTGAATAAGACGGTCATACTGAACAACTTTTCCGATGGGACTAACCACGAAATCGCCAAAAAAAACAGCTGTTCCATACATTAACGGTGAATTAATTGAGAGTTAATGTAAGGAACAGCTGGTTTTTTTGGCTATTTCGTGGTTCTGGTTGGTCCCATCGGAAAGGTTGTTCAGTATGACCATCTTATTCACTTTTGGGCATTCCGGATCATGACCCCAAAATCACCAAGTATAAGTTTTCTGAACATCAAGTAAAAAACCGTGCAAGAGCATGTTCAGTGTAGGGTTCCGAAGCCGTTAAGTACCTACTACAAAAATAAAAATCAACAAATATGTAATAACCAATTTTCTATTTAGTCATTTGGTGCCGTCTTAGATGATTTTGGTAGGTATAAAGTAGTCGTGATAGTTTCCCTTTTAAATACCTACCTACCTATACCTATTATAAACGCGAAAGTTCATAAGTATGGATGTTTGTTACTCTTCCAAGCAAAAACTACTGGACGGATTTTGGTGAAATTTGAAATGCAAACAGCTTACACCTTGGATTAACACATAGGGTACTTTTCATATCGCTATTCCCTCGGGAACTGATTTATACGCGTACGAAGTCGCGGGCGAGAACTAGTTCGTTATATGCGCTTTCATTTAAGTTTTTTTTTTCAGAGTTTTAGCATTTGTAGTTTCAGCTGTGGGACACACTTGACCCTAACAAAAATTAGCGCTTTAAAGCTTAATATTTCATAAACGGATCCCTTAATTGAAAAAATGTTTTCCCAAACCCGTATTTTTTTTAAAGACCTACTATCCAACGACACCCCACACTACGGGGTAGAGGAGAAAAAAAATACATTTCCACGTTACGTGTAGGGGAGGTACATGAAAAAAATACAAGATTTTATTTTACCACTTTGTTGGCATGACTAATAATGTGCATATTCATGCCAAATTACAGCTTTCTAGTACGAAGAGTCTCAGAGCTAGGCTGCGGACGGACGGACGGACGGACATGGCAAAACTATAAGGGTTCCTAGTTTTACTAAAAAGGGTATAAGTAAGTCTAGTATACTCGAATGAATATACTGTTTTTTATTACGAGTTAACCCTTTGCATGAAAATGAAAAAGTCTTGAATTCAAACCCTTTTTGACTATTAATCATCACTCATCAGCATAAAAAATTAGCAATGAAAACAAAAACAAAAAATAGGGCTTATATTGTGATGGAAATCTCATCACACAAATATCTGCTCTTACCGGGATTTGAACCCAGGACCGCTGGCTTCGGAGGCAGGGTCACTCTCAACTAGGCCAACGTGTCGTCAAAATGATGTGAGTTGGTAGCGATCCGGATGGACCCCTACGACCACTAAAGAGTTAGCTGGCTTGGCTTAAAAAGCTTTTAATACGAGGCCAACACCAAACCTGGGCCTCTATTCTCCTGCGTTATAAAGATATCGCATTTGACGTGTTTTACAATCGTTTATGTAACAGTCATCATTATTGTAAAAGAAAAGACAAGAGTTGACAACACGGAAACACGTCAAAGACGATATCGTTATCGTTAGGGCCTCTATTCCACTAGGTTAAAACGATATTGCGTTTGACGTGATTTAGTGTTGTTTTTAACTCGGCCGCCATTCTTGCATTGCTACAGGTGCCAAATTGGTGACCCCGACGTGATCTACCACTAAATGGTGCCTTCGGACTTTTGGATCATCGATTTCTCGCTGAGTTGGACCTGAATCTACTTCAAAGAACACCTAGATCCTTGGAAAACAGTCATCAACGAGTATTTCAAACACCGCGTCTTCAAGAAAAACCGGCAATAGAGCCCCACATGGCAAGAGCCAAATTGAGTTTTGTCTGAGATACTGCCATTTGTGTTAGCGCAGGGCAGCATTAATGTCAAGTAAATAAGAGTTATCAAGACAATACGGAAACATCAAAGGTCAGCTCTGGCTTCGTATAAACGGGACTCAACCCACTCATTTATTCTGAACACTGTGCCAATTATTTCTTATAATTTAACCACCATTTGTTTTCTATTCCTGGAAATATAAAACAAAACAGGAAACAGATAACTATGAATGCATCTAATGTCCGCTATTTTATTTAAAATACTAGTTGTTTATTTAGTTACAGCTAATTGTCCTTTGTATAGTATATTTTAAGTTCATGATAAAAATATAAAACCGGTTAAGAGCATTGCGGATCATACTCAGTGTAGGGTTCCGTCCGTCGTAGCCGTTACATCAAACACAAAATTGTATGTATTTAATACTTTAGGTAGTTCCACGAGAGTTGAGGTGAATGATTACCTACACCTGATTAAGACTTCGGAATTTTAAGGTGTTCCTCCCAATTTTATGTACGCAATTTAACGCATTTTACAGATAGTACCTAAGGGTGAGGAGTGACAAAGCCGATTTCTCTGCACCTATAATAGTTAGCAAGCTTTCAACTTCACATTAACTGTGGAGTGGCGAAAGAGCAACGAATCTGCGAAGTTGCCTGCTCGATTAGCTGTCATAGGTTCAGAGAAATCGGCTTTGTTGTCACAACTCACCTCAGTTACAACTCTCCTCGGTCTCCCCTACTGCAGTTCAAGCATGACGTCAAAGTGACAAACCAACACTTAAGTGTGCAGCTACTTAGGTATAAGGTCGACCGTATTACAGATGTAAATAGGTAGTGTATAAACATACCTACTCGTACATCGCTTTTAACTTTCAAAAAAGGAAGAGATTAAATCAATTCAACGTACCAATGATTTTTATTTGTTTTTTTTTTGTGTTCATTACGCGATTATACCGTTAAGTTGTGGAGTGGATAGATTTTGAAAAATCGTTTTTTTTATGTGACATACAGGCTAGCAGACTCTGTCCGTCTGCCACAGAGATATTTAATTTCATTTCGTTTCATTTGCTTGGTTATCATATACCTAAGTAAGAACAATAGAAGGATAAAATTATGTCAACCTTCAATTTAATTAATAGCGAAACAAAACAAAGTAGGTAAGTACTAAATGTCGATACCAAAATGATGCATGCATATTGCATGACTAAGCTTTACGGACGAGTAAGTATGTGGATATTGTGTATACAACTGAAATAAATACGAAGTAAAATGATATTGACATTGTGCGCCGGAGTGGGGTCATTGTGCCGGCACAACTCAGTCCACTCTCAGCGCCCGCGCGATACGACGCTCGCGTCCCGCTCTGGGACCTTCAAATATGTGGACCTTTATCAAAATGATGCGGCTCATGCCGCTACTACTTCTGTCTCACCAAGTTGACAGTGCAAACACACACGAGAGTAAAAGAGAGCAAATCCTCCGAGCCGAACACCAACTATCCGTTGGAGGACAAATCACACTCACACCGCAAGAAATCAAAGTAAACAATTGCCTCATGAATTACAAATTCAAAGAAATAGATGACGCATTCCTCAATCCGCAATATTACAACTTCTCGCACCATTTCTTCAAATACAAAGGCAACATACCCAAATCAAAAGTTTATAAAATCATCAAAGACCTACCGAAGGGCGCAGCGCTGCATGTGCACGATATGGGTATTTTAGGCCCTGATTACTTGATGAATATAACATACATGAGTAATCTTTATGTTTGTTTTGTAGAGGACCAAGTGGTATTCCAGTTTTCCGACCAAGTGCCTGGTGAACCGAACAGACCCTGCACTGGGCTTTGGACTCTGATTAGCGAAGCTCGGAGATCTTCAAAGGATGTCAGGAAATTTGACGCAGACTTAAGGAAACGCTTCACAATGATTGTGAACGACCCGGCTCAGGCTTATCCGAGTATTAAAGAATCCTGGACGGCATTCATGAACTACTTTGAAACAGTAATTCCGTTAGTTTCCTTCAGACCGGTGTGGGAGCAATACTTTTATGACGTTCTTAAAGCATTCAGAGAAGATAACATCATGTACGTCGAAGTGAGGAGTATTCTCCCGAAACTGTACGAGTTGGATGGTACGATATATGACCAAGTTATAACTGCGAGGGCCTACAAAAAAGCCATTAATAGGTTCATGAAGGACTACCCCGACTACATTGGAGCTAAAATAATATACGCTCCAAATAGGAACGCTGATAATGCGATAATAATGCAGTATCTAGAGTTGGCTGGGAGAGTCAAAGCATCAGTTCCTGATATTTTCGCTGGTTTTGATGTAGTTGGTCCAGAAGATAGGGGCAGACCTTTGATAGATTATGTGCCATTCTTGACAGCTGATACTAATAACCTCACGTATTTCTTCCACGCGGGTGAAACAGATTGGTACGGCACTTCCACTGATGAGAATCTTGTGGACGCCATTCTTCTAAACCCCAAGCGGATAGGCCACGCTTACGCTTTGCCGAAGCACCCGCTGCTAGTGGAGGAAGTGTTACAGCGAGATATAGGATTAGAAGTGAACGTGATATCAAATGCGGTATTGTCTTTGGTGCAAGACGTGAGGAACCATCCCTTAGCCCTGTTCCTCGCTCAGGGCTTGCCCGTCGTGATCTCCAGTGACGACCCGGGGGCGTGGGAGGCGGAACCGATCTCCGATGACTTCTACGTGGCGTTCGCGGGAGTAGCCAGCAGGTGGGCAGACTTGAAGATGCTGAAACAGCTGGCTATCAACTCTTTGACATACAGCGCGCTGCAAGGCGACCCCAAAGTACAAGCATTTCAAAAGTTTTACTCTAAATGGGACGATTTCATTAATAACTTTAACTGTTCTAGATATGATAGTTAAAATAAGTAGATATGATATGTTTTACTAACAAGATAAAGCCTTGAGTACCTACCTACCAACGTAGGTACTAAAAATACACTTAATATAAATTGATAGCTATGGGCATTACATATGGGTGTTAGAATTTGTTATGATTCGTAACATTTTTTTAAAGCCTTTTCTGATGAATTTGTTAGAAATAAATGTATCTCTGTCAGTGTTTTGTTTGGTTTCCGATGAGTAAAACATTGTGTAACGTTATCTCCTTTAATAATGTCATCGTTCAGTTATTATCACGATGGTATTATGACTCACCAAATAGTACCTACTCTACTCCATCTATCTATCTAGAGGTACTATCAGCCCACTGGATCCCTCACCCAACATAGTCATATCATTTATTGCGTTATGCGTTTACAAATATCTTAAAAAAATATATTACATGTCCAACATAAACCCTGTTAGGGCACTGCATTTATATTCATTATATTTACTTAACTTATTAACTAAATTACATAATTACTTAACTTAAATTATCCCTCATATTCAAAAAAGTCACTACATACAACATAGAACTGTGTCACAGTGACGTTACGATCAAGTCGTAAGAAGTGTCAAACCAATTGGTTTATAACGTCACTGTGACCGTTCTATGGTAGGTCAGTGTTCCATTGGCCTGATAGTACATTGGAAGTCAAATATGCGTTCCCAAGGCGCTAAAAATATCTACACGACCCTGCCCCAGGCAAGGTTTATGCTTAGGTACATATATTTGACGCGATGGCCGTATATATATTACCTAGTGCTTTTGACTGAACTAATATTATAAATGGGTGAGTACCAAAAAGTTGGACCATAGTCAACCGTAGTTAACCATACAAACAACGAAGACGTAAAAGGTTCCGTTGTCCGACGACAAGTATCCTTACAATTGTGAGGCTAATTTTCGTCGCACACCGAAAAAGTTTCATAGAAAATTTAATTGCGTGAGTTAGCGTGGCCATCTTATTGGTCCTTACCCGAATGAACGAAGAAGATTTGTAATTTTGTTAAGACAAATCCAAAATATTTTAGGAGGCGTTCGGATGTGTTTTCAGCTAATCCAAGAGTGCATTATAAAGATCTCTTGCATCGGCCACGCTGCAAAACTGAAATTTATAATAGAAATGCTGACAATATGACCATTCTGATTTTTAATAACTTGCCTGACCGAATAAAACTACTTGTAGGCAAGGAATTTAGAAGAACCTCAAGAAATTGGCTTCATGATAATTGTTTTTATAGCGTTAAAGATTTTATGATTTACAGCCAGGGCACGAAATAACCATTATTATCTGCAATTTTGTCAATTTTACATTTTTAATATTGTTTTATAGTGGATATTTCTTATTAACAGTACCTATTTTATTTTTGTTATAAATAATGTAATTTAAATATTAATTGAATGTTGTATCTTGTGACCATTGTACAAATTTGCATGCTGTTTGTAAACAGCTGAAAAGGTGGAATAATTTTTAGTGTAACATCGATTACCTACTAAACCTTTTTTTTGCAAATAAATCATTATGAATTAAAGAAACAGTTAATTAAGGTGGGTGCATACTATAGGGCTCTATCAGATCGAACTGCTGCGTAAAAACAAATCTACAGGACTTGTTACGCTAAATGTGGACAGTGTAAATCATGCGCCCGGGATTGGTCACATCGCGACAGTACATCGTTACATGACAGTTAAATACATTCCTCATAACAGGTATCGACAAGCGTTACTGACACTGTCACGGAACCTTGTTACGATATAATGTCACAAATGTGGACCCACCTTAACGCTTTTTACAGCAAATCTGCGAAACCGATTTAGATAAAATTTGGTACAGAGTTAGCTTGAGTCCCGATGAAAGACAGAATTGTTTATCTTAAAAATTGGTCATTTCGGAGGCAACAGCGATAAACTACTTCCATGCGAACGGAGTCGCGGGCAACAGCTAATGAATGTAACTACCTACAGTAACTTATCACTCCAACGAATTTCATTTCATCGAACGCTATTTTCTGCTGAAACCATAAACATTAATTGAGTAGGTTAAGTTAGGTTAGATGTTTACGATACCCTGAAAACATTATGGTTTCTGCAGAAAATATCGTATGATGAAATGATATACACCCGGCTACCTACCCCTAATGCCAGTTTCAAATACTTCTTTACTAAATGAAGGTATGTATACATAGTTGGCCGATTCTTCGGCGATCAACCGTCGATATTGTTGTCTTCGCATATTATTCTAGATAAAATTAACACGTTTGTTTCTATTTAAATAATAAATTGGAAACTACCCCCGCCCCCGATTCTATTTCTATTTACATTCGAAGCTGCTGGTAGGTCGTCCGGCAGTTCATTTTTGACCGTAGAAGAGTAAGGTGTGCCAAATTAAAAGTGAGTACCAATTTTTAGTTTACTTATTATTTTATCAAGGTATACATTCTTGTGTAATAGCCCAACATCAACCGATTTTAGATACTAAGTTATCGTGGTAAATAACTAAATCTACTATCCTGTTGGGGAAGGCTCACCTCCGGCAGGTTTAAAAGCCTAGCCTGCTGAACCTGATACACAGAGACCAAAGGCCCTAGGCAAGGTGCGTTCGCTAACTAGCATTTCTATTCGTTTGGTTTTTAGGGTTCCGTAGTCAAACTAACCCTTATAGTTTCGCCATGTCCGTCCGTCCGTCCGCAGCCTAGCGCAGAGACTCTTAGTACTAGAAAGCTGTAATTTGGCATCAATATGCATATTAGTCATACCAACAAAGTGGTACAATAAAATATGAAAAAAAGGTGGTTCCTCCCTTACACGTAAGGTGGGGATGTATTTTTTTTTCTCGTCTAACCTATAGTATGGGGTGTCGAAGGATAGGTCTTTCATAAATATTACGGGTTTTTTAAAACAGTCTGTCGATTAAGTAATCCGTTTATGAAATATTAAGGTTTAAAGCGCTAATTTTTGTTAGACTCGAGTGCCCCCTACAGCCAAATCTACAAATACTCGTACTAAAAATGTGAAGAAAAAATAAATGAAAAAACATAACGGCTTTTAATGGAAAACTATCACGACTTAGTAGACATCATTGGTTCTTGAGATACAGGCGATTAAAGTGCTTATACCTACTAAAATCATCTAAGGCGCCACCAATTGACTTTAAATAGAAAATTTGTTATTACTTGTTGCTTTTTATGTTTGTAGTACTTAACGGCTTCGGAACCCTACACCGAGCATGGTCCGACATGCTCTTGCCCGGTTTTTTAAACCAATCGCGTCACTGGTAAATCACGTGACTTTTCGTATGACGCGATCTACCAGTGACTCGATTGGTTCAAAAACAACGAATAGAAACGCTAATAAATTAGCGATCTCATCATGGCTGGGGCCTCAAGATATAAATTTGCAATCAAGATCGACTTACCTGACAAAGTTTTATTTAAAATATCAGTCTTGTTGCCATTTTCACAGAGCATGTACGAGTATAAATGCTATATCAGGTGATTAGATTCACTTTAACGGTCTTTTGCTAGCTAAATCCTCCGAATGTATGACTTGGATAATGATTTTAAGAGTACTTACATTGTTCGGTCGATCATAACCCTCCTGGAACACTTACTAAACTCACCCAAAATGAACTGTTCGATTTTGATGTTATTTTTGCTTTTGACTTTGACCTTTTATGGTTTGGAACGGAGACATAAACGGGCACAACATCGCGAATTATTAACTAAGCAGTTGTTTTTTTTAAATTTTTCATTTCCATTGTTTTTCGTATGGGTCTCATTTAATTTCATATCATATAAATTTATTAAGTTAATAGTATTAGTACCTACCTACTATGTAGGTAGTGAATTATAATAAAAAATATGGGTATCTATGTATTTTCTCTATTTGATAAGTATTAGCTTTATTATTCTTACACGCCTGAGTTATTAGGTACATTGTAAATTATTTTAAATAACCATTAGCTTATTTACTACGATCATGTACGTGCATATAAAGTACCTAGGTTCGTTATACAGATAACAAAACGGATGGATCAAAACAATGAGTTCGTTAGTTCCGAGCGTACTCGTGAGGAGCACCCTTGAGCCCTATCCATAGACTAGCTAGGTCCTCTAGCTGACAACGAGGCTGTATAGTCAAGAACCTCTACGCCCTGTGTTACATTCAGATAAAATAAGATCGAGGGCGAGCTAAACTGGCGCACAGAGGGTTCGTACAGAGGATTGATTTGACAATTTACCAATACAATATACTTAGTTTTATCGAGGTGCGGAACTTCCCACATTGTTATTCGTTTTTTGTGAATCTTAACCCTTAAACCGCCAAAGCCGGCAAATCACGTCATCGAGTTTTCGTGCCGGAGACGCCGGGCGCTCGGTAGGTACGCTCAATACATTTTGTATCGGCGCGGTAGCGGCATATAACGACGTTGGCCTTAGGGGCGGTCAAAAGTTTAAAGCGCCAGGGCTGTGACCTGTTGGAGTTGGCCCCAAAACTTAGTAAATTCTTGACATACTCGTACTTACATGTCAAGAATTTAACAAGTTTTGGGGCCAAATGTCCGATATGTTTACCTTAGATTTTAGATATAACCCACCCAAATACCTATTTTACTAGCATTGTAATTGCAACTTTGTCGATTTAACTATAGAGTGCCTTTTATGTTTGGTATAATGTCCTTAAGCAACAAACCCGGGGACTCCTGAGCCTGATTGTCTAGTGTAGCCTCCTGGCTATAGGTACGAGTACTATACAATCATATAAAATAATACTTTGATGTTTATTTTAGGGTTCAGTACCAGAAAAGGACAAAAGGAACCCATTAGCCCGCTTATCCCAGTAAAAGCATTCTGAAATACCTACTTCATAAATCAGTAAATAGACAGAAGAGCTGCATCAAACAAGGCACTCCAATGATTATCTTAACTTTACCAGTACCAGGGGCAAGACGTGGGATTTAAGGAGGATAAACTGATGTGATGATCAATGCAATAAAATCTGCACTCTTGTCTAGAGTTTCATACCATTAGTAGGTAGCACGAGTAAACAAATTAAACCTCTGTCGTAGGTACCTAATAAAATATTTTTACATCATAAATGCTATTAAGTGTGTGTACACTAACAATAATAAGAGTCCTGTTACTCGAAAGAAATAAATTATTTATTATTATTATTATATTATATTAACCCTTTAACCGCCAAAGTCGGCAAATCACGTCATCGGATTTATGTGCCAGGGACGCAGAGCGCTCAGTACCTACGCTCCAAAAACTTGCGGCTGCGGCATATGACGTCGTCGTTAGCGTCTGAGGCACGTAAAGTTGCAGCCGACCGTGGCGTTAAAAAGGTTAATAATAATAAAAAAATATTTTAATGAAAGGTATGGAAATACCTTATCCTTGCGACGCCCGCCATACTACAAACAGGGAGATTTTTGTAAGTGGGAATTGCAATGTAACAGCAAGGAAATAAAGTTCATTTTTGACTATAAAACAAATGAAAATTAACTTTATGCTCACTCAAACAAAGTTCATACTAAATTGCCTTGATTATGTACCCTCTATAGCACACCGGGTTTCAAGAGGTTGTACCTACCAATGAACACTTGGGTTACTCGTTGTTCCAAAAAAATCACTAGTCGCGAAAGCTAGCTAAAAAACCTGATTACTATACCTATAGTTTTTCTTTTAATAATAACAAGATTAAATTTAATAAGACTACAGTATATTGTACTATATACTTTAATTCAAAATATGCTATACTTAAATAGGTAGGACAGATTAAAAATAAACAGTCTAATTCCTCACAAGCAGAATACATATTTTAAATATTGCAATCATACTGTTGGTAACTATGCAGACAAGTACCTCCTTTAAATTAAAAAATATATAAAAGTACTGCCGTACATCATTTCTGATTTTTACGTTCACTTGGCCATTTTTGCCGAATATTGTTTTCACATTGTTACACTTGACATACCGAATGAAAGAAATACGATGAAAAGATGCAAATAACCAAGTGAAGTGCCGCCATTAATAATTTTGTCTTTAATGGCTACTGTCCATAGGACAATTCTGCCAGCGTCAAGGTTGGAAGCTACAAGAAATCGCTTGTAAAAAATCGTCCAAACAATGTAGGTAATGATCAGGGCTGGAATTCTACAAGGTAATAACGATATCGAGTTTGACGTATTGTCAACGTTCTGATAACTCTTATGTCATTAACAATAATGGCGACTGTGACATAAACGATTCTAAAACACGTCAAACACGATATCGTTATAACGCAGTAGAATAGAGGCCCTGGTAGATCTGAGAAAAAATAGAATACACGTGCCGCCATTAGAAGATATCCCACCAAAAACATAAATGTAAAAAAGGAGAGCCAAGTTCAATACAAAAATTATTCTCTGCCGTGGGCTTCGCCGCAAAAAGAATGGAGATCTGAGATTGAGTGCCAAGTTCTATGCAAAATCCAAATATGTAGTCTAAGGGCTGACTTGGCTGGTTTTCCCATACGAATTATTATTAAGTACCTACTTTTACACAGTCATGGAAGAGCCTTATGTTCGATGGGTAGTTTCTACCAGCAAGCCAAATTTTCGGAATAATAAAATAAGAACCGAAAGGTAACAGGTTTAGAACATGCGAAGACTATATAATTCGTATGGGAAATCCAGCCAAGTCAGCCCTTAGACTACATATTTAGATTTTGCATAGAACTTGGCACTCAATCTCAGATCTCCATTCTTTTTGCGGCAAACCCCACAGCAGAGAATAATTTTTGTATTGAACTTGGCTCTCCTTTTTTACATTTATGTTTTTGGTGGGATATGGGCCATTTTTTTAAAAGTTGTACACGGGGTTTTTGTGTTGTCCCATACTTTGATTAATATTTTTCATATATTTGGAGGACCTTATTCAATGAAGAAAAAATTTATTTATATTCACATTTAATTTGCAATAATATTAAGTGTAATCTGTTTTTTTATGAGATATGGTAAATATTTGATAAAAAATATTGTTTGATAAAAAAACTACTATATTTTGCTGTCCCAACTCGATGGCTGATCGTAATAGGGCATTTTTTTAAAGTGTTGGTACAAGAAATCAATGACGGCTAAATATTATCAAATTTATAGTACCTTAACGATGTAGTTATTCAATTTTCCATTAAAAATAATACAATATATATATTTTAAATTCATAAAACATATAGGAGACGGAAATTGAATTTTACGGAATTGTCCATTCCGAAACCGCTACTTGGTTGTTAAATTTAAAATATTTTACTACTATTTGTTAGTGTATTATTCAACCTGGTAACACTGGACAAAATAGCTTGGGCCGCCATGTTGTGCTTGGGTTAGTTTGCCGAAAAGAGCCATCGTAACGACACGTGTACGCTGCAGTAACATTTTGTCATTCCACGATCCGAAACCAAATTTTCATGTAAATAAATAATAAATCATTATGATGATATTTTTCACTATATTAATGACGTATACAAAACCAGATTTTCAATATTTGTATTCAATTTAATATTTGTTATGCAATATATTTAATGAAAATTCGCTAGAGGTAGTGTTACGTTACTTACATTCCGAAACCCGAAGGTCGGTTTCGTAGAAGTGGAATGAAAAAGGTAACGGAATGGAAGTATAAAGCGGCATACAGAATAATAGTTTTCATAATTTTGTTCAATTTTAAAAGTATAGGTAAATAACTTGATAAAATATTGTACCTATTGTGTTGTGCTAATTTATTTGGTACTGACGAAGTAAATCGGTTCTTTCAGGGCCCCTAAAATGATTATTTACGCAGACGTGGATTACTTCTTGACAAGAAGCAAATTAATGTCGTTGGCTCCGTCAACGTGGCCATGGAATACTACATATTTCGTACTATCACAAAAATGTAATGGATGTGATTTTAATAATATTTCTGATATTAATAAGCCGCTTCATTTTATTATTAACAAACAACAGGTCAAAAATCTGTTGTCATACACATGTTTTAAATTCGTATACCAAATTTCACTGACATATCCGAGTTTGAAGTAGGCGATTCATATAATCATAATCTTACTTGAATTTCGGGTAATTTCAATGAAAACTGTCCAAGTAAATTACGCTTAATAAGTACCTACATTTTTTTAAATATTATTTAAGTTTTGCTGTTGTTGTGAATGAGACTTTAGAATTCATTCCGTTACCAGTTTAATTCTTTCCGTGACTCGTCCCATGTGAGAAATAGTTTTGTAACCAAAATATAAAATAATTTATTGATATAGCTACTTTTGATTATTTTTATATTTTTTTTTAGGTTTTCTTATCTTAATAATAATTAATCTCATTAGATAAATCTTTAAGAGAATATGATAACGGGGAAAAGTTCAGTTTATTTTGGCACAAGAGTAACGTAATGGAGATATTTATAAGTATCTCTCAAAAAAAAGGGTTTACATATAATGTTCGATTAAAAATGTAAATCCTTAGATTACACTAATACAAATTTTAATAAACAAATTGGAAAATTATAATTCTTTGTTTTATTTTTTAATTTTGTAAAAAGTTGGTCACGGAATCGAACGACAGCTTCTCTCCTACTCGAAAAAAAACAGTATATCTTCAATCTTAATAAGAAATCAAATAAACAACTTATATTTTATATAAATTTACATATCAGAGTATCCGTTAACATTAGTTAAAATCATTTACAATAAAATTGATTTTTAATCTAAAGTTTTTCAGTGTGTACAACTTTAAAAAAAATGGCCCACATCATTACTTTTTGTAGGTAAGTCTTACCTACTTAGGCTACATACTAAAAAATACAATTATTATTTATTTAAACTATTGCCTATACTATACTAAACCTACGTACCTACTTATTATAGGAATTGTAATAATAATAAGTATATACACCTACCTACTTATAACTATAAAATTATTATTTATTTAAACTATTGCCTATACTATAATACTATACGTACGACGTACCTACTTATTAAAGAAATTGTAATAATAATATTACTACAAATTATAAGTTTTCCTTAAGAAAACTTAGCAATTTCGCAGCATAAATCGCAACCTTATAGGTCAGATATCGAGAGACAACCGGACAGCAAGGCTCGCTCGGCCACGTTCGCGTCATCGGTTCGATTCGGTTGTCACAGCGCCCCACCCACCACGCCCGCGCCGCTCCGGCGTCACTCGGCGCGCGCGCGTCGTGTATACTTATACCAAAAATCTAAATACCTATTATTTTATCATTATTTATGAGTAGGTAATGATTTTACACTATTGATGTGCGCTAAATATAAAAATAATAATTAATCCCAGTTAATAACGTAGGTACCCTAAGTAATATTAGGTAGGTATTTATGTTAAGCGTTCATAATAGAATCTAATTATTTAAAAATTGTAATTTTTTTATTTATTCCTTTATATTCATCTAATTACCTATCTGCATACCAAATTTTAACTCTATAGGTCATCTGGAACTGGGTTAGAGTTTTGGTCTATAGGTCAGTCAATGATAAAAATGAGGAATTTTGGACATTAATATCTAAATAACCGTTTGAGATAAGCTTATGAAATTTAGAACACATATGTATCTCGCAAGTCTCAATATATGAGCCAAATTTGATACGTTTATGTAAAATAGTTTTTGATTTATGAGGGGGTCAAAAGTGGCTCCAAATGGTTCGAGTAATATTACACACGGTGCGGCGAGCTAGTTCTGTTTCCTGAACTTGGCTTGACACGCTCCCGCGTGTCTAGATAAACCAAAGTTCCCCACTTATTTTGGCAATAACGTCAGTATAGTCTACCTTGGCTAGGTTATCAGTAGACTTCGGCGTGGATCCGGTAGATGGCGCGCACATTTTATAGCGACATCTATGTTGTTAAGGCGTTACTACTGTTGGATGTTTGTGAATACGTGTTTCATTTCAAGTATCGTTTCAAAGTTATTATTTTTGACGTAAGTTATTTTTGTTTGAGTGATTACAATTTTTAACAACACGAATGGGAATTAATTCGTTCCAAAATTGTAAGGCTTACCAGTTACGTTTATAACAACAGTTTCAACTTCATTTTATCCGTTTTAATATCGTTTATTTACTTCCCAGGGGCTCTATTCGAAAGGGTAAAACAGTATTGCTTTTGAAGTTTAACTCGGCCGCCATTACTATCAAGTAAATAAGAGCTATCAAAACACGTCAAAAACAATAAGATTTTACCATGTAGAATCTTAGTATTCAAACATTAAGGGTGCCTTTCCACCAGCGTGTGGTACGTTGCTATGGAGGCGTTTGATATCCACCAATCATATTCATTGGTCCACATAACTAGCACTGGTGCAAACTGGTAGCTCGCAGCATAGTTGCATTCACATCTCTGGTGGAAAGGCACCCTTATTGTCAGGTAACAGTAAGCAAACTACAAAAAATATGAAAAAATCCTAGTTTAATAATATTCTTAAGGATTTTATTAATAAATCTTAATCTCACAGCTACAACAAAATGAATAAAAATACATGTGAAAAACATATTTCAAGCGGACTTTAAACTTCTTAATCCTTTTTTACTATTTATTATAGAATTTTTAAACTTAGCGACTGATACTTACAGAACTATAAAAAAGGGCGTTTTTTTATTTAAAATTTAGTAGGTACAGTCGACTACAAAGAGATATGTCCATTTTGTAGTCGACCATACCTATTGCAACGCGTGTTTCAGCGGCGGCAACGAGCGCCCCACGACTTTATAAAGCAATAAACCTATTAACATTAATGCAATGAATAGTGATACATATCGTCCCTTTACTTTCTCAACCTCTTATCTGATCGAATAGTTTGATAGAAAAGTAGTATTTATTCTTCTTGGAACACGAGTGCTTTTCCTACTAATCAATTAGATTCGTGTTGAGATTGTAAAGGGACGATATGTACCCCTGGTCCCTGTGGCAGCTTATTCAAACAGATAATATGCTTATTTCTACATTTAATTAAACCTTGCGACGAGTTTTAGCAATTTAAATCATTAACAAGTGGACGGTGGAGGAATGGAATATGTCCATGAGTAAATATACTTAGGCCAAGTAACTCCAGGCTTGACGAGACAAAGTCGCAAGACGAACCGTAAACGCCTGGGAAAGCTATTAATGGATGAAGGAATACTCGAAGGGAAACCTTCCAACGTCACTTAAGCGTAAACCCATGGACATGAATTTCTTCCGATCCTCACCTATTCGATCTTTGACAAATATTCAGAAATCCATGGAGAGAGAGCCTTGGAGCGTAGTATTTTGAGAGTCAAAAACAGACCGCATCAGTAATACGCTCTAAAATTAAAATGGCGGATGTAGCACAAGCAGCCGCCAAGCTCAAATGGGAATGGGTTGGGCATGTCTGTCACACGCCGGAGGAATTGTGGGCTAAAGTGTGTGCAAATGGGCCCCACGCGATAGAATTCGGCGTCGCGGCAGACATTGGCGAGATGAGCTTTCAATCTAGACTGGTGGGAGACTGCACAAGATAGGGGATACGTGGAAGGAAGGTTGGGGGGCCTTTGCCCAACAATAAATAAATAAATCACAGGACAATCTCACAGAAATTGACCTAGTCCCAAACTAAACTCTAGGCTTGTACTATGGGTACTAGACAACAATAAACTTACTTACATAGAGAAATATATACTTAAATACATAGAAAACATTCAAGACTCAGGAACAAATACTCGTGCTCATCACGCAAATATTTGCCCTTACCCAGGATCCCTAGCTTCGAAGGCAGGGTCACTACCAACTAGGCTAGCGTGTCGTGACAATGGGACATAATAGGCTGTTAAATGAATAATAATAACCACCCAAGCCTTGTTTGTAAGTATAGTAAAGTTTTTTGCAATTGCCAATAATAAATACCACTAAGGGGATCATCCTAGATTGAACAACTATTAACAACTTGACACCCAATATTGAGGGCTTGTTACACAATCGACAAGTTAATTCACCTGGAGGGCTAGCACAAGTGTTTCGCGATTTTTTTATCGCTCGGATCTCCCTTTCTATCTAGTATGTAACGATAGAGACGCACTGAGCGACAAGCGAGAATATACAACTTGTGCTAAGCATACTGTCAAATAAAGATAGACCTCTCTTTGTTTATTTTTAAGTGTAAGAAAGGGAAAGGGCTAAATTTATTTGACAAATATGCTGGACTTGACCTTTGTGAAACAGGCGGTAAGAGTAACAGAATGCAACTAAGGCTGTTCCACACTATACTAGAAAGGTTTAGGTACTTAACTAAAAGTAAACAAACGAAACCACGTGGCTCTGTTCAGCAGCCAATAGAAGCAGAATACTGATACGTGCGATACGTCATAGGTCGACAAAACAGTCTTGATTGGCTGTTGAACAGAGCCACGTGGTTTTGTTTGTTTACTTTTAGTTAAGTACCTAAACCGTTCTAGTATAGCGTCTTTCGAGTGTTGGCGTCCTGGCAACACCCGCGCAGCGGCGACGCGACGTCAGTAACGTCTTTCGAACATGGGATCTTACCAGCGTCTGTGGCGGGCACTATCTACGCTGCGCGGGCGCTGACAACACGCTAGGAAGAGTAGGGCTTATTCCACCTAATTTTTATAATACTTAATTTACTAATTTATCTGCCATACCCGAATATCAATTGGTCTCATTACTAAAATAAACAAACATCATAATGACTTTGACCTAAAACGTCACATGGCCGAAATGCTGAATCACAGAAACGACAAAATTTTAAAATAGCTTAAAGTAAAAACTCCATATTGCCAAAATGACAGTTTTAAAAAGCCTAAATAGTTTGCATTACCTTTATCCTCCTACCGCCCAGAGGCCTTCTTCAATGTAAGTGGCCAGCACTAAAGAAGATAGTAAAGCAAATTATACATGAAGGTTAACTAGCCTATTTGAAATTTAGGTATTCTGGCACCTGGTTGTTTTGAGCATACATTGTCCTGCGATAAAGCTGTTGTGAAGTTTGTCTATGAGAATAAGACATTTTAAAATTCAGCCGTATTAAAATTAAGGTGTTACGAGACAAAAATTTAGGCTTTCTGGGATTTAGGTGTTTTGACACTATAAATCCTTTTGAGATCTAGGAGTGTTGGTAAATTAGGCATTATGCAAATTAGGTGGAATAAGTCCTACTCGCTAGGAAGACGCCAATGTTCGAAAGACGTTATTGACATTGCCTCAGCACTGGGGAGATGCTGAGGCTCGATGGACGCCGCTGACGTAGCGCGGGCGCTGGCAGGAAGCCGAGTCTCAAAAGACGCCAGTGTGGGGTCAGCCTAACAATAGATATCTAATCTTCCCCAGCCGGCACTGCATCTTCAAGTCTTTTGATGTACTTCACTCGCAGTTCAGTTACGGCATCACCCTTCAGCTGATCCTGTAATTTGAACATCAAAATATGAATTGCTTTTTGGGTAATTCGAGATCTGAAAGATGCTGATAAAGATAAAGAAATAAATGTATACCATACTAGTGATTTGTCCTGGTTTATAATAACTTCCCACACCTATGGACAAAGCTAAGCTGTATCCGTTTCATTTTTTGTATGTATGTATGTAAACACTTCATTGTACTTAAACAATTAAGTACATATCAAAAATATTAATTTTACGAAAATAAAAGTGGTACAAAGACGAACTTATCCTTTTACCGGATCTCTTCCAGTTAACGACAAATGCGATGCGGCAAAGTTGCGAAAGTTACTAGGTATTACACTGACCATCAATTTTTGCTGTTGACTGTACAATTATCAAGAAAACTAGACCTTGTTTTTTTTTTGTTTAGCATACAAAGGTTTAACATATTTTTAGTTCTAAACCTTCCCAGTGAAATAGGTCTAATTAGTAATGAAATCTGCATCAGAACCTCTGATATGTATAAAAAGTGGTAAAGTAGTAGGGCCTGTTTTTGTTGTAAATTTCAACACAACAGACAATGTTGTAAGTGACTGGCAAATAATAAATTTAACAGGTTCAAAAATAGACTAATCAGTCTTTGAACAAGTTATCACTTTTCAGAGACTTGAGTTTACAAACTTAACTGTAATAAATTTTGGTATGTGCATAAATGTTATAAATGAAATTATAATAATAAAGCAACTGATAAATAAATGATTTAAACGTTAGTATGCATTGTATGATATATATCTTTGACATTCTGTTAAGGGAACACATCCAAATAAGAATGTGTTGAAACAAGAATATGATGAAAAAGGACTTCATCAATAATTTTAACCACCTTCTTTTGTTGTTTTTTTTGTTAATTTTAGGAATAACATTTTTAATAGCAATATTAGTTACTTTTAAATTAATTCATGACAACATAGTACAAGTTAAGGTAAAAATATATGTAAATACCTGAACAAACCAGCATTGCACTTCAAGTTGCACCATCTGCAACGCCCCTCGTATAGCGCCTGGTATCAGCATGCAGTATTTCAACCCATTGTTAGGCATTTCCACCCACTCACTCAGTGGGCATTGGTCCCAGACCAACGAGAACTCATCGCCAGAGCTACTCCAGCTAGTGACTGTTGGCTGCATGTTTAAATATAGTCTGGAAATACCAGACATTGCTTAAAAAACCGAGTAAGCCACAGGGGCAATTAAATGTCAAAAATCTACCAGCGCTTTCTAAAAGAATGGCAGCACTGTACTAAAATGACATAATGCAGATTGTTTTTTTTCTTGGTTTGCAAGGATAGTCTAAAATAACCAGTGAATTTGCTAGCATAGAGGCATTCCATCTTAGTCCTCAAGTAGTCATCGCATTTGTGGCCTTATGATGGCAGTCTTAAGATTGTAGTCTTGAGAATGCAGATGTCTATGGGTCAAGGTTTCTTATACCATCAGGTGGCCTGCGTCCTCATTTGTTCAAAGGAATACAAAAGAAGATAGTTTACTAAGTTACCTAAACGCATGTTGTAGCTTATCAGCCGTTTCCCTCATCTCCAGACAACGCGTGGAAGTCGTCCGAGCCAAGAAATCTTCAATAAGACGTACACCCATATTATAGCCAATTCTCTCCAGTTGTTTATTGACGTCGTCGGTGTTATCTATCTCTTTTAACATCTGCGATACTAGGGCCCCGTAAGTGAGCGTTAATAGCTCCGAATTCTGTAATTTAAAGCGAAAATCATTTTAATTTTCATTTATGCTTTGGCAACAAACAAAAATAATTATAGTAAAGGCAAGGGAAAGCAACTTACAACTTTCTTAGCGTCCAATCTGGAGGTTTGTCGAGACATTTTTTAAATACTTATTTTTTTATGACAAACGTGTAAATCTAGTTAAAACTATTGAATAGTGTTCAATCAATGAAGTGAAGCAAATCCAGTAATCCAGTACCACCCACAATCCAACAATTCCAACAAACCTTTCCTTCTGTTCTACCTGTCAATAGTGTCAATGTCACAGTGACGTATATATTTTGTGACATTGCCATGCTATAATGCTACTACAATAAAATTGTAGTACGATTATTGATTGTAGTTAAAAAGGAAATATTATTCCTTAACTTGAGTGTCTTAAACTAACATTCGAATGCTTTTAAGATTTAAAATAAAATTATAAACAGCAGCAACATCACAGATTAGTAAAAGGGTATGTCTAGCAACATCGCTTGCATTGTTTTGTTTATCAAAGAAAAGACGTCATTTTTAAAAAGTGTTTGGTTGAAACCGTTTTACAGACAATTGCAATGTTTTCGTTGTTATTTCCGAGGTTGCGCTTGATAAACAATTTGATTTAAATTATGGAACGTGATGTTACTGACAAAGACAAATTTTCATTGAACGATTCAGACGAAAGGCCGCGTTCTGCCGTAAACGCTGCTGTGCTTGATTACTACAAAAAGTTTGGGAGGAAGAGAGATTTGGAACAATATTTTTCTTTATCGACGGCGCAAAGTGATATAAGGGACCCAAGCAGTTTGTTTTGGAGAAGGATGAAAGAACAGAGTGATACGTCAGACTCTGGTGAAAAGAAAAGTGAATCGTCAAATGAAATTTGCAGGATTTCTATTCAATGCTCGATCCCGCGATTAGATCCGCATGTAAGAATTTGTCATCGTTAGCAATCAATCACATAATATTTATAACATTTATCAATGTCAAATTAGTTTCACTGTGGTTGCTACATTGAATAACATTGTCCAATGTCATTCTATTTTTTAATTACAGAGAGAAAATTCTCCACCTATTATAACGGATGTGCTGCCTGTGCCATCACATTCCTGTGACGATTCGATTGATGACAATAATTCACATAAGTGTAAGTACAAAACGTGATTGGGTCCCTAATCAATCGGAAAGTTACCATTTCAATGCTTGTTTTTTTAAACTCTTAATGTTAATATTTTCCCAAGTGAATTCTTAAAAAAACCAGTGTTAGAAATTGGTAAGTTAGGTTACTCTCTGCTATGGAATTGCCAGGTTTATCAATTAAGGAATCTATTTTGGCCATCTTGACTTAAGCCTCTTTCTGCACTGGTTTTGGTTACTTAACAAATACAAAGTATATTTTCACATAAATGCAATCAGGTTTAAACTTTATGTTGAGGTACTAAGACTGATATTAAAAGGTTGCTAAAACACCTCGGCCTTGATAAGGTTTAAAACACTATAATTATTAAAGGTCGTCATTGACAGTCGGTCCATCACACTAGTTGGTACAGCATTCTGACAAATTTGATTGTGAATGTCAAATATTAAATCATGATTTTGCACTTATTACAATGTCATAAAACATATTTGTTTGATAGGTAGTTATAAAATGCGCCACGGGCATCTCATCTGAACACATTGCAGAGAAGCAAGTTTTTTTTTAAATGGTCTTACCTTGAATGACCGCCTTTAATTGATTTACAGTGTTGCACTCTAAATGGGACCTGTTGAAACTTGTCAACCATAAAACAAAGTAGTGACATGCTTTGGCACAAACAGTTTTTTTTATCGTAATGTATCCATCAGATAAAAAAGAGATCATTTAGTCATAATTCCAGGCTTGCAAGCAAACTAACCTCTTCCAGGCCCTAGGTCATGGGTAAATTAACTGTTATTTTTTTAAATTTATGTAAATGTATAATTTTTACAACATTGTTTAACAAAAAAAAAGAAACAAGGAATTAGGGTTTGAAGTACTGTTAGGCGATGGGCTTGCAACCTGTCACTAATACACTGGCAAACATCTTAGCCTGATTGTGCAAAATGTGATTACAGAAATCAACAAGTTTTTTTAGAGCTGTTGGTAATTCTGTAGTTCTGCCTACCCCACTCTGAATGAAGGGGTGACGTTATGTAGATGTAGATGTTTAACCACATTGTTTACCTACAATTGTTTAGGTCTTAACTATATTTTTCACCACTATATGTATAACAAGTAATATAGTATGATTTCTAACAAGTTCAATCTCAATCATTAGCTTTAAAAACTCAATTACATTTTTGATATGGTCATTGATATGAATAAAATCCGCAATTTAGATTTTTATGTACCCAGTGACACTCGGGCCATCAAGACGAATCTAATGACGTATCATTTATCAAAATTGGTTGAGGTGGATGGAGACAAACAGAGCCTCTATTCTACTGAGTAGAAACATATGTATGCCTTCGACATGTTTATTTATTTATTTAATCTTTATTGCACAAAAGAATACACTTACACTTACCAAACCCTATATTCAAACCGCGGACAGATAGCCTTACTTCGGATTAAAATTTGTCAGATTTTGTATGGGCAGATGTCAAATTTCAACCCGAAGTAAGCCTTATCTATCCTCGGTTTGAATATAGGGTTCGGCTGTATACAAAAGGCGAACTTAATGTCGTAAGGCATTCTCTACCAGTAAAAATAATAATGTATTTAATGTATTTTCAATGTTATGATAGCTCTTATTTACTTCACAGCAATGGCTGACCATAATATGATAACATGTCAATGGCCATATGGTTTTACCCAGTAGAATAGAGGCCTTTTAACTTATTTGACCTTTTATTTTGCTTTTTTTCAGCCATTGATGGAACCTTAGACACTTCTATTAACAAACCATTATCACCAACAAGCAGTGTCACATCTCAACGGAAACTAGAGTGGGATTCCCTAGGGGATGTTGGTTATGGCAATGAAAGTGAACGAAAAACCTCTGCGTCAAGCCTAAGTACATTAGAAAGAGAAATTCTGGCGCAAAAACAACAGTACACTTTTGGTTTTAAACAAAACAGCGACTTGGGGCTGCCTACAGCACATTCAACTCCTGTTGATCCAAATGAAAGTAAGCCTAAAAGCAAAAAAGGCCACGGTAAAAAAACAACATCGTTTTCTAAGAAAGATGTTGATATAGTTGAAGTAAAAGTACCCCACAATTCAGATAATGCTCAGGCAATAAATGTTAATTTAACCAAACAATTTTCAGTTAATCTTGGCAAAGATGGTGACATAACTGTAGACACTCGGAAAAATAATGTAACTGTCATCCCAGAAACAAAGTGTGTTGACACTGAAATAAGTCCTGCAATCACAGAACAGTTAGACAAAGAAATACAAACTTCATTGTTAAGATCTAAAGAAAACGCTCAAAAGTCTGCAGATTGCCTTCAAAGAGACTTCACATCTCAACAAAACGTTCCTGTTTACATATGCTTGAATACAATAAAAAAAAGGCACAAAAGAAAAAAAAAACGAATACTACGATCAAAAAGTGTAAGCCGAAAAAAAACTTATGTGCATAAAGTTCCTGTTCAAGAGAAAGAAAAAAGTGGAGTACAGGTATCTGAAGCTGAGAGTTTTGAATACATGCCTGGGCACATTTACAATCAAAACCAATTTAACGAGAGTTCAAATATGCCTAGCAATACTAATGCTGGTAATAAATCCAGTCTTGAATCTAGTGCTGTTCAAATGACAGATTCAAGTAAAGAATCTAAATCCTCTTTTACTAAGGAACTAAATAAAAGCTTAGATGTCTTAAAACTAGCATTGAAAGACAAATATGATTCAAATTTGAAGAAAAAACTTGTGAAGGAAGTAATACAGAGGCTGCTCAAGTCAAATTTTGCAAATGATGAAAGTACCCCAGAATTTCTTTCAGTTTTAAGTTTGCACTCCAAGAAAACTCCAACAACCAGTACATCTGAAGCAGATAATTCTGGAGAGAAAATGCTGCATAGTAAACCCAAAAAGTCTATTCTTCGGAATAACAGATTTAATTCCAAGGACATAGCTTCAACTTCACAAAGTGCACCTAATTTACCATTTGTGATGAATAGCGAAAATCCCGTTTTATCTTACTTATCTAAGCAGGCATCATCAACTTCTACGGATACAGATCCATCTGCTAACTTTTCTGCTAAAGAATTATCATCATCTGACACAATATGTGCAAAGACATCATCAGACAAACTATTAAAGAAATACATTGATGCTCTCAAGAAAGAAGAGGCCTATAAACAACACTTGAGAGATAAACAATTGTTTTTAAGACAGAAACTTTTAAAATCAGATACAGGTTTAAAAATACCCATTCAGCTTGATGTAAAAACAAATAAAAAATTAAAAGATCTGGTAAAAGATCTGACTAGAAACAACTATGATGATGGATCTGGGGATGCAAGCAAACTAGAAGGAGGATCCAGCTCCAATTTTGATTTCCCCAATGGGAACAGAGCTGCGAGAAAACACAGAAACCATTCAGTGTTTACTCTCTCCTCTGGTAATTCTAACCTACAAAATCGAAATTGCTATCCAAAGCATAATGAACAAGAAACACCTGGTTCATCAAGAGCAGGGCCAAGTCATCGCTTAGACCACAATGAGCCTTATAAGATACATGGTTATGTACAGAATAATGTCACTGACAGTTCTGTGCAAGTTAATATAAAATGTGTTGATGAGCATGAAAAGACATGCGCTACAGATGTTAGTGCTGTGCCACTTAGAAAAATATCAGGTATTCCAGCCTTAACTGATGATGTAAATTATGTATGTTTATGCACTGAAAAATCGCTGAACTCTCAAACTGGTCCTGAAGAGTTTTTAATTTATAAATGTTCAAAATTACCTAGAAACATGACATCAACAGGTTCTAACACTGTTAATGTACTATATGATACAAAATGTACTTCTCCTAAGCATGATAGCACAGCAAGTTCTACCGAAAACAAGTCTAAGCTTAAACCTGAGGAAACTGTAAGCATTACCAATTTACCTTTTTTAAGAAAACTGTCAAAATCATCTCAAACTAATAAATGTGTGACTTCCAACACTACTCATCGACCTAGTGTCAGAAGCACAAGTTCTTCATCATCAGAAAAAGAAATAAACAATGGTGCAAATACAAATTTGAAGCCAAAAAGTAATAATAAAAAGGAATTTATTATTGAAGAATCCACAAGGTGCCTTCAAACCGAAATTAGTATTAATCCCAAGATTTCAGACCCTGCTTTATCTGATGTTAATATTATAAATAGTGCAGAATGTGTGAAACTTATTAGTGAATTGTACAGAAAAGTATCCCGTTCTAGCTCAGAACGTAACATTCCTCAACACTCAAGTGAAAATGATGAAGCTCATACTTATGCATACAGTAAATCATCAAAAGACAATGTTAATTTTTGGGATAAACAAAGTCAAGATAACCTTTCTGCTGATGAAAGGGATATTGCACCAATGACGAATCAACCACTAGAATGTATTTGTCATTCAACTATGCCTCAGCTAGAAAACAATTCTGACAAGATAATTATACCAATAGATGGAACTAATATGACGCTTAAAGTCAGTATTGCTGGCAAATCGTCTACATCATCATTAAATACCAAAAATAACCAGATTCGGGAAGAGAAACCTTGTTCTGTTCATTCAGAGAATAAGGAAATTACCACTAAAAGGATAGAAAGGATAGAAAACACTGAAAACTGTACATGTATTACAGAGGCGTGCTCGAAAGCTGTGCAATCAGAAAATGTTCCTAATGTTTTGAGAAATAACCAGTGCTACCTAAATGAAGGAAAACCTACAGAGATACTACGATTAAATACATCGAAGTTAAGAAATACGAGCCGTATTATTCAGTGTTACCGAAATAAAGAAAACCCCGTGGAAGCATTTCAATCGAATACATATCCAAAGACTATTCCAATTCCCTTTCGCATACCATTGCTGCGTCATAATACTGATACATGCATTAATACTGATGCAGTTGGCACTATTTGCTCGGATGGTAAAAATAATGATGACAATGAAAATAAAGGCAATAAGGAGACGCAGCCTGGACAGAATTTTTTTTTCGGGGCAAACAAAATGCAATCGAAACATAAGGGCAATTCAGAGTTGCAATCCCTAAAAATCTACGAACCTTACACTGATCATAGTGTCGCAGAAAATCCTAAAGCTGGTGCCCAGAAAATTGGTAGAAGCTCTAAATTCTATGTTCGTGAGAGCCCACAATCAAATATGGCAAAGGAAGATGGATCTACTAATGATATGATTTTAGACATGATACAAGACATTACAAAACGTTATTCTAAAAAGGTTTCGGAAAAAAGTAGTAAAAAGAAATGTTACGAAGAAATTCTTAGAGTTCTTGACTACCTTTTAGATACAGACGACAGTGGAGATGGTGAAAAAGAACCTGCCAAAGATTCACATAGTTCGGAAGGAAGTAAAAATTCGGAAGAACAGCAACGGGTTTCTGAAACACCATTAAACAAATTATCTGAAAAAAAAACTAATCAACTGCTAAATAAAGACCCCATCAATAAAACCATGTATAAAGAATATGCACTTCAATATGTAAACACTACTAATAATTTCGAAAAAACTTCTACACAACCTGTTAGTAGCGAAAGTATAAAGATACCGAAAAATAAAGGTGATCCTCAAAGTAAGGAAAGCTTAAAACAAAAAACTGATGGTTGTGACAAGGAATCTTCAGAGAGTATGAAGCAAAAAGGCAATGAATCTTCAAATCAGAAAGGTTTTCATGATCATAGTGGTGCAGAAAAGAAATGTTCAAAACAGAAAAGTGATGGTGGTAACAGGAAACTTTCAGACCGGGAGAGCTGCCCTGAAACCTGTGATATTGCATGTGGTTGTGATGAACCAGAATGCAAAGATAGATCCGAACGCGGGGATGAAAATTATAAAACCGACATTTTAAAAGCTGTTTTGAGATCTATACACCATGAAAATTATAAGCAATCTTCGGAGAGCTCAATGTCAGAAAGTACTAGCTTTACTGACGAAGGTCGAAAAATGCAATGCACTAAACGGAAACCTGATGTAGATAACGAGAAATCTATGATTTATGAAAAGCCATCTTCCATTAGTAAAAAACGTGAAACTCTAGAGAATTGCCCTAAAACATGTGATGTAGCATGTGGTTGTGACGAACTGGATTGCAAAGATAGGTCTAACCATGGCACTGAAAATTATAAAACTGACAGTACAAAACAAACTTTGATGTCTATACACCATGAAACGAGCCCAAAGTCAGGAAGCTGTACAAAACTTGATACTGATGTGGGTCGTAAAATGAAAAGTACAAAACGGAAACCTGATGTAGATAACAAGAAATATTTGGTTAATGAAAAGCCATCTTCCGTTTGTAAAAATCCAGAATCTCTGGAGAATTGCCCTAAAACATGCGATGCAGCATGTGGTTGTGACGAACCGGATTGCAAACATAGGAATAGGGCTAACCATGGCACTAGAGATTGTAAAATTGACATTACAAAACAAACTTTGAGATCTATACACACGGAAATTGAAGGAAGTGTTACGAAATCTTTGGAGAGTTCAAAGCAGGACAGTGGTGAACAATTGTGCCCTCAATTTTGCGATATATCCTGTGGATGTGACGAACCAGGTTGCCAAGATAGATCTGAAATTGAAAACTATAATCCTGACGTTACAAAACAAACTTACAAATCTCTACACCCAGAAACCAATAAGACCTCATCAAAAACTTGTGATAAAAGTGTTGGACATGATGATTCTTTAGAATCTAAGGCCAGCTCCAGCTTTGATTGCATGTATAAAACAAACAGGTGTGACCATAAAGGGTGCAAAAAACATAAATCTACTGATAAAACCACAAGAAATCTGGTTAGTAAATGTGTTCAATCAACTGCAAGGAAAGTAAAATTAATTTGCTCGCAACGTCACTGCTCCTCGCAATGTCCAATTTCATCTGATCCACAATCCACTTGTACTGATTCTCCGACTGCTAAAATTATCAACAAAATAAGGAAAGAATGCGAAAAATATCAAAAGCGGTCTAGGACTCACATAAATGAAGAATCCAGTAGCACATCGGCAAATTGCGACCACTGCAATCGAGCCAATTGGCATTGTTCTTGTAGAGGACAGAAATGTCGAGGTCATCGAACAAAAACTACCATGGAGAAGATAAAAAAAAAATGTATAGCTTACAATCTTATTCTCCAAACATCAGATAGTTTGGCTAGCGAAGAACAACCAGTCTTTGATAGGCATTGTCGGCCGATGCAGAATATTATTCTTAAAGTTCCAAAACAAAAGCAAGAGTATGTGCCTTTTAAAGAATTATCCGCGAAAATTGAACAGAATCTTTCCTGTGGTTGTAGTCAAAGATGCTGTCATAAGAACCGATCCAGAAGCTGGCCCCACGAGGGTGGTGTTTCTAGCACAGATGATGTTAAAATGGCACAAGCACGCACTGTAAGAGATTACTTGGAAACGAACCGTCCTGACTTTGTGGAGAGATCCACTGATCGACAAAATAGCATCAGGACGTTGAGTCGATCCAGGTATGTTATTATCCATTCACTCTTATTTAAATTCCTTGTAGTGCTAACGAGAGCTTACCAAAATTTCTTACTTCAGACCCGAAAGTTGCTCGCTTGACTCGCCGCGCATGAAAATGATTGTTATTCATAGCCCAAATTGTGCGGGATGTACGGAACCTGCAACTATGTATTGTGGAGGTATTTACATATTTAAATTTGTAGTTGTTTGGAGCGTTGTGCAAATTTATTGTTTGTAAAGTAAATTTAAACAAGTACTGTTAGTAAAATATACAGCGTTTTATAGGTGTCCCTATGAATTACAACTGTCCTGATCCATGCTTGCAAACTGTTGAGAATGAAGTGACAAGACTTGGTAAGTTCTTATGATATAGAAAAGCATCAGTTAGATTACTTAAGTTTACGCAGACGGCGTTGGCGGCGCTCTTGTTTTTTTCTTTCTCGATGTGTTAATGTTTGACTAGTGTTGAGGCGGTAGAGAACGAGACTTCGGGAGTCCGCCTTAGGGCCTGTCCACGTCACGGCGTGGCGCCGTTAAGAGGCACGTTGCCGTGTATGTACATACCCCACGCCATGGTGATAAGGATAGGGCCCTTAGCGTTTCCACGTAAACTGAACTGAGTGAAAAGGAGTGGCCAATGATCAATGCCTAATCAGATTATTTGTATGATGTTGATGATTGTTGTTCGTTACCTGTCCCTCTCCGCTTGCGTGAACCTACAGCCAAAAGTCGTCTACGCTTAAAGTTTTTAATACCATCAAACGAAAACCTACAATTTTTAGCTTGTTCAGAGTCTTTTATCCTACCGCGAAGCTGTTGTGTTCATATTGCTGTGCACTTCTGTAGGATAATTCTATCACAGTCACTTACCTTCAGCATCCTGACGCTAGAGGTGACGGATGACATTCCAGTGTACATGGCGCAGCTTATATGAATCCCGGTGATGCGAATACTCGCTAACTTTGCAATGTATACCGAATTTTGTTACGTTTCACAGAGCAAGTAAACGCTCCAAGCAAATCGAAGTGCTGTCAATGCAGCTGTGCGGCTTGCAACCGCAAACACTGACTGAGGAAGATATGCGGCATCTAGCCAAGGAGATCGGGTTGGGTCAGCGTCGAAGTGAGTATCTCGACTTTACTTATGATTTGCCGTTGAAATTATACCTAGAAATACCGGCAAACACACAGTCTCAAGTCCTTCCGGCAATATAAGCCAAAATCAAATATAATTATAAGCATGCAAATGGATGCCTAAAAAGAAACTACGCCTGGTTTCATGTTTTTTATGAGAGAAAAAGGCGTGAACTTCCAGCTTTTTTGTAGACATCATGGAAATAATCATGATTCGTGATTACTAGGTATGGATTGCCATACCTAGTAATCATCAATTTTGATAACTTCAGTATTGACTGGAAGTATTAAAATTAAGAGTCCCCATTGTCAGAAAAAATAATAATAAAGCGCGGGTAGTGCGCCTTGTGAATTACTAACATTGAGCAGTCAGGCAAATTGTATAACGAAATCCGCATTTTTAATTTTAATGAGCTTTCATAAAAAAAAATAGCGGATTTATAAAATAACCTAATATTTACAAATTCAATCTTAAAGCTTCACGTATTGTTGTAAACTATAACTAAATGCGAATGAGGAATGACATTTAGATTTTAAATATACCTAAAAGCAAAACTAAAAATGGATTAGTGATTGCACAATATCGATAAAAAGTCGATAAAACAAAATGTTCTATTAGACAAGGCTATTCAAGCCATAAAACTGCAGTCAACTTGTGCTACTCGCCTGCAACAACTATACTTATCTTTTAGCTCACCCGAAATTATTCAGTGAACGAGAAATGAAGAAACACTCTGAGAGAATCTACAAATCGCTGCCTGAAGTGAGACAGAAGAAAGAAGATGCTAGAAAAGAAAGCATTAAAAGAACAAACTTGCTAATGGCCAGCTTGTTTAAAAGGGTATGTACAGCCAACGTCAAGAGGTTTGAAATGACAAACAATTGTCAAACGAATGAAAGTGACAAGGCACAAATCAGGGGACAATTTCACAGCAATTGACCTAGTCACAAACTAAGCTCTAGGCTTGTACTATGGGCACCAAGGCTCTGAAACAAATACTCGCGGTCATCACACGAATATTCGCTCATTATCAGGGATAGAAACTTGGACGCGTAAATACAAACCTGGATGCACCACAGACACGAGCTGCTCTATAACGCAAACGCATCCGTACGAATAAAATATCACAAACACGACTACACCACAGACACTCGATGACTGTCTGTATTAAGATGGGCTTTGAATTACATTTTCTTAACAAAACCACTGCAATACAGGCAATACCGCTCTGTGTTACAGCCTGATACGCACACCTTACATTAAACAAACGCCACTTCATCGCAAAATTACTATTCTGCGATGAAGTGGCACACAGTCCAGTAGGACTGTCCCTACTCTCCGTATTTATGATATGATGTTCAACATAGCAACGTCGCACGAATGCGACCACAGATTGCTTTATAAAAAAAAAAATTTGACAGAGTCGATGGAGCTCCGCTATGCGGAGCTCCCTTTTTTTCGTGTTGTTTTGGCCGTATACTGTAATTCTATGGAACTTGCTAACTATGTAAACAAGCCGCCATACTAAAATTGACATTAGATGTCAATTTCAATATATTGTTTGTTTACATAGTTAGCAAGTTCCATAGAATTACAGTTTATCGTATTACGATGAAATTACTATTGGTTGTATTTCAAGCGTCTTTGATACGACGGTGCTAGAAACCGCTGCCGCTGTGTTGCAGCTGCGTTCGGACGAACTAATACGGCGCCAAGCAATTCCCGATATAATGAGCACATACTATGAGTGTCTGTATTGAATCCAATTTTGTATTTACGCAACCTAAAGTGTCATTCTATGGAACTTGCTAACTATGTAAACAAGCCGCCATACTAAAATTGACATTAGATGTCAATTTCAATATATTGTTTGTTTACATAGTTAGCAAGTTCCATAGAATTACAGTATAAATAAAATACGAATTTAATTCGATGTTAACTGCCAAATTCACTTGCGGTGTACCCCCACTCGCATTCTTTGTTTACGCGGCGGCATCCTTTGACAAAAGGCGGCACAGGCCAACGCGTTCTGATTACAAATAATCGTAAGAGTAGTCGTCGCAAAGTGATCATTTATAGTCCATTCGCTTAGATAGTGTCATCGCCTTTGTGTCGCGTCGCCTTGGCTCGTTCCGCCTTTTGTCAAAGGATGCCGCCGCATAAACAAAGAATGCGAGCGGTGCGGTGCGAATTAAATTAGTATTTTATTACAATAACCACAAGAGCGTGTAGGGCCTCTATCCCACTGCGTTATATTATAACAATATCGCGTTTGATGTGTTTTAGAATCGTTTATGTCACGGTCGCCATTATTGTAAATGACATAAGACTTATCAAAACGTTGACAATACGTAAACAGGGCCTCTATCCTTGTTTTAGAGTGGTTCATGTCACAGTCGCCATTATTGTAAATGACATAAGAGTTATCAAAACGTTGACAATACGGAAACACGTCAAAGACGATATCGTTATTACTGTGTAGAATCCCAGCCCTGGTCAAAGACTATATCGTTATTACCGTGTAGAATCCCAGCTCAGGTGTAGCGATACTATCTAAGCGAATTGACTTAACTAATGGTGATGATGATAACTTACTTATCTGTCTTGACTGTCTGTCGCTTTCACGCTCTCTCTGGCATGATAAATAAACAGATGGATCTGCCGCAAGTCTAAAGAAGCCGGCTAACTGCATAGCACAGGCATTTTAAACTCAATGTGTTAAACATTACAGTATAGAATGCTTTGACTACAACATTGCACTTAGCCGCCTTCTTTGGTATTACGGCAGCACAGGGAAAAATAAAACTGTTTTAATGAGTTGTACTTGTTTATTTTCAGAATCTACAGAAGAAAACTTTGAGAGGTGCCGTAAACCTTTCTAACTACAGCGCTGTTATTAAGATATGAGTTTTTAGCTTGTTTTAATGAATTGACGCTACGAAATGTGTTCAGACTATTATATATCTAATGTTTTTAAGCCGTGTATTTTATACTCGTTGAGTTAATGATGTGATTGACGTTTAATAATTAAATTTGATTATTTTAAAATTGTGCGTTTATTTAAACTTTCACGTCCGTCATTCTAGTGTACATCTGTTATATCTCAAGTTGCACTTACACGGGCAATATTTTAAGCAATAATAGACAACAGATACTTTTTTTTAAATGTGTTCTTCAAAAAAATATGCTTATAGAAGTTTGTCTCAAAAGCATTTTTTATTATTATTTACTTTTGTGGTTACAGAATTATCAACAAGTTCTTTTAGAGTCGTTGGTAATTCTGTAGCTCTGGCTACCCCACCCCGGGATTGAAGGTATTTACGTATTTACTGAGAAAATAATTTAACGCCGCTTGGTTTTTCCTACGTACTACTTACAAACAAATGAAAGCGAGCCGTAGCAAACACTGTTCATATTAATTTATCTTTTTCTTAGTAGTAATAATATTTTTAAAGAACGATATGCTTTGAGATACGTTTATAAGCATGATTTTTTTCAAACAAATGCTTTTGTCAATTGCCCGCCAAGCTGACTTACTCCAATTTGGTATAAGAGAATGAGACGTCCGTACTGTTGACGGGCAGTTATTGCTTGATTAATTGCCCGTATTAGTGCACTGTCTCGAAAGTGGGTGGGCTATGCTTGTACTTGTAATGCGTGTTGACACGCAAATCTGCCCACCCGACCGGTGATGCTTGCATACAAGGGTTTAGCGGTGTAGCGAGATGTCTCGCGAGATCGCACTTAGTTGACTTTTTTTACATTTTCATACAACAGGTAGCACAACGCCAACTGGCCAATGATTTATATTTCAAAATCAAATCTAACAGAGTCGACGGAGCTCTGCTTTCGCGGAGCTCCTATTTCTGAGCATTTTGGCCCTCCGGGCCGGCTAACGAACTAACATAACCTAAACCTACCTCATATGGTTTAGTAGCGTGATGCCTACTATTAAAAGTCAACTAAGTAAGTGCGATAGTAGGCATCTCGCTACTAAACCCATACAAGTATGGCTTATATGGCGCTTGATGTGCCATATGGAGCTTTATGACATAAACCAATCATATTGAATTCACAGGTTAGACAAATATATAACAGGCTTACAACTAATACTAATAATTTATGTTTCGTCGTGCTTAATTACTACGAGTTTACACAACATGCTGGAATAACAGCAGTTAAAAAAATAGTTTTTCACTCTTATAAATTCTTTAACAATATCCTGAATGGTCCTTTGAACCGTGTAAAAAATTTTGCTTATCATCAATAGAAGCCTAACTAACATTACATGGTTTTAAGCGTGAGATCTGCTAATGGGACGTTTTCAAAAAAAAAAACAGTTAAAGTGTTATTATGTTAAAATCAAAGAGCGCTTTACTGTTGTACAAATTAATACACAATTTATAGAGAATATGACGTAACCATAAGTTAACAACAATGGAACTATGAGTGAGCAACTTAATTGAGAAAAGTTCCCGCCTTTTTCCGTTAAGTTGACTTCATGAAGGTTTAAGGTTATTAAACTGTGTCATGTATGCTATACTTATATTGAGTATTCATTTGTACAACAGTAAAGCGCACTTGGATTTTAACATAGGGCGGTGGTGGCGGTAACTGGACGCTCGGCGCCAAGTGTCCCATGTGTGACTAACTTTCATTACACAAAGGACACGATCGTGATTTTGTTTTCATTAAGCCTTAACTATTATTTTTTTCAATTGACCCTAATACTGATTGTTGTAAAAATAGAAAGTGGCTATTCCCTTTCAGCTTGAGAAGCAATTTCCTTAAGTTTACGTCTATGGACTTTTGTAGAAGCAGTCTGCGGGATAGCATCCAGGAATATAACTCCTCCCCTCAGTTGCTTTGATTCAACCAGATTATCTGGAACAAACCAAATTATTTGATGCACGTGTTGATTATTCGAGCGTTTCAACTGCCTCACTTTTGTGGACATATTTTCGAAGAGTATATAGTGTGTGACATCCATAAGAACATAAATTGTAAGTAACGATAGCTTTAGATGCTGTGAACGGTTTTATCGAAAAAATACAACGTGTTACAAAATAATCCGTAAAAAAGAAATTACAAAAGTAGTGTCAACCCTTATTAAATAATGTCAGTTCAGTATCTTAGATATACAGTATACTAGGGTTGACACTACTTTCGTAATTTTGAAACACGTTGTATAACATTAACCTTTTCTAATGGAGAGTTATTAATTTTCTTGAGCAGCAATTTAATAAGAAGAGGCAAACGAGTTAGGTACAAGCAATCTAGTGTTAGTGCCAGTTGTTAGCTTTGTTACCGACACATACATTACACACAACACATACATTGCGTGGCGAATTAGTTGGTATGAAAAAAAAAGTACACACCATGTTAACAATACACATGTTTTTATGTTTAAAAACGTGTATTGTTAACAAAGTATTTATCGGACATCTAACAAAGACAGTGTGTGACATCCATACGAACATATACTTTCACAATAGTTAATATGCATCCTAATTTGTTAATTAGGATACACAGACACACACACACGCACACACACTATGTTAACAATACACATGTTTTTAAACATAAAAACGTGTATTGTTAACATAGTGTTTGTGTGTGTGTGTATCCGTCTGATATTTTCGTCAGATATTTTCAAGTGTAATGTTGTTTAATATTGCTGGTGACTGTACCTAGTTTCATAGATAGTGATTTAGAAATCCATTGTTATTGATACTTTTCTGTTTGACATAAAATACCCAAATGCCGATGAAATCTCTTTGACAATGTTATGGTTATAGCGATCGCATTGCTTACCCAGGGCTTCTATTCTACTGCGTTATAACGATATCGCGTTTGACGTGTTTTAGAATCGTTTACGTCACAGTCGCCATTATTGTAAATGACAAGAGTTATCGAAACGTTGACAATAAGAAACACGTCAAAGACGATATTGTTACTAACTTATTACCGTGTAGAATCCCAGCCCAGTTCGGCAGATGCTAAAGCACTAAGTAGGCTAATATTTAAAGAGAGTGTTAAAAGCAGCATCCTAGTATGTAAGGTAGGTACTATACCTTCTTCTAAAAGTACTATCCTTCGCAAAACGATAAAAACTTCTGCTGGTATGGTTTCGTTTGCTGATAAACATCCATACATCGAACAATTTACCACAAAGGTTCTCGTATTATCAGAAATATTCTTAAAGTAATCATAAATAACGTGTTAATAACGTAATATTCGTGAATAACAAATAAACAATCCTACTTAATATAGGGTGAGGCACGAATCCTGGGACCCAATTCTCGTGACTTCGAGGTGAACTTTCATGCGAGATATGTCAAAAAAATGTATGCAGTTGAACAGTTCATCTCGCACGACAAGATTCGTGCCAAGTCCCTATAAGTATATAAATGGATGGATAGATGGATGGATGTTTGTTACTCAATCACGAAAGAAGGGCTAAACGGATACGGATGAAATTTAGTATGGAGATAGTTTGAGCCCGGGGAAGGATCATAGGTTAGGTACGAGTACTAATTATCCCGAAAAATTGGACGGTACCTGAGGGAATAGCGATAAGCGACTTCTACATGGACGGAGTCGCATGGCACAAGGTGTGTTACAATAGTTACATTCTATTATATGTAAATTGTCTTATTTAACACTTATAACCTCAAAATGCATGGTTTTCGGCTCTAACGGCCGTTTTCTGATGAATAAAGCAGCTAATTTTTGCACATTATTTTCCTAATTTTGCATCATTAATGGTTTGGTTTAGTATGACTTATAGACCTTATAGTAGTGTTAAGCGATGGGCTTGCAACCTGTCACTAAATACACTAGTAAACTTCTTGGCATGATTGTGCAAAATGAGGTTATAGAATTATAAAAAAGTCTTTTTAGATTTGTTAGTACCTATTTCTATAGCTCTGCCTACCCCACTCTGGGAATGAAGGCGTGATGTATGTATGTTATGGTTTTTTTATGACAAAATTGTAATTTTTTAGGTTATTAAAGTGTTTACTAAATTAGACAAGTTAGATGGTATGGAGTATAGGTAACAGACTTAAGTTATATGGATTTAACGTCATATTTCAAATTATGGAATGTCGAACGGTTTATACAGATGTGATACAACTCTACATACAAGAGGAGCTCTACCCTAAGACAAATGGCAGTATCTCAGACAAAACTCCTGTAGCAAAAACAACCTTATTACTAACGAGATAGGATTGAATCTGCTTTAGCTATTAAATGTGAGATGTGCTTATTGGTTTATGAGGGCAGATGCTTTACTTGAGTTTTTTACCTATAGCAAAATGTACGGTCAAGGATGCTAATTTAAACCCATTTAAAAAAACTGCTTGAAGTTGTCAATGTCCTTAGAGATGCTAAGTCATTTGTAACTTAGAGGAAACTGAACCTTATTGCTGTAGAATGTCAGATTGACTTTGAACCCAAAGCTGGGTCCACATTTGCATCATTTTGCCGATCACGATCACGCGTATCGTATCGAGCTCGCGTATCCTAAGTATGGACGCTCACTTGGGGCACACCGTATCACTATCATCGTCACGTGAAAAGATGCGTCCTTACTAACCGTAGCGTAGCAGCGTATACTATCATAATGCCGTATCATTAAGTGTGGACGCTCCCCGTATCCCCTTTGATGATCGGGGAAAAACCGCATCGACAGCGATCACGGCGTATCGCGTATCAAATCATAACTTCGCATCGTTCAATTCGTTCGATCAAAACACGATCATACTTACCGATCTTCATACGCGTATCCAATCGCGAGTGTGCGGGGTATAAAATAAGCGCGTGTCAACATCGATCCCGAGCGATCAGATACGGCACGCCGCATGGTCGGGCTGTGTTTGCGTCCACATAGCGATCTTGATACGCTTCGGGGCAACGCAACGGAGGCAGTATACGACGAAATGGTAGAAATGTGGACCGAGCTTCATAGGGTTGTAACACACACACACATAACATCACACCTTCATTTCCAGAGCGGGGTAGGCAGAGCTACAAAAATACCAACAAATCTCTAAAAAGACTTGACTTGAGGATTGTGAAGCGAAGCTAAAATCACGAAGCTGTCAAAAATAATCCATACAAATTTAGCTCCGGGTGATAACGTTTCTCACCCTAAATCTATTCGGATTTCCACGATTTTTGAATAGGTATGTTGTAGAGATTATGAAAATCCAGTTCTCTACGTTTCCGCTTTGTTTTTTGTTTGTGGAAAGCAAATACAGACCTAGATTTACATAATACCTACAAGATATTCAAAAATCGAAAAAATTGGACAACGTTTAAGGGGGGAAAAACGTTATCGCATTTTGTATGGAAATGATTTGCTCCACAGGGCCTCTATTCAATTGCGTTATAACGATATCGTATTTGACGTGTTTCCGTATTGTCAACGTTTTGATAACTCTTATGTCATTTACAATAATGGCGACGGTGACATAAACGATTCTTAAACGAGTCAAACACGATATTGTTTTAACGCACCTGAATATAGGCCCAGTTCTCTTACGGTGGGTACCAAATTTAGGTGTTTGACTGTGCGTTTGCGCTTCCGTCGGCCATCGCAGTGACAACCTTTTAGTAGTCATAAATCGCCATCAATCGTTGCCTGTGGGGAGACGGAAGCTGAAACCAGTGCAGGCGCGGGATAGCCTTAGTACCTATTGAGTAGGGGAGATGCGGGCAAAATGATCCCCTTAAGGGAAAAAAAATACTGCGCTCAATGGCGCCATGACACTCGGAGAGGCAACTGGCGGGGTTGCGGGGATGACGTTTTGTTACGTATTTGGATAGATTTTTCTAGAAGTCACACGTATCTACACGCGTAAGGTCTTTGCTTACGGCGGCGTCGTTGATCGGGTCGCCATTTTCCCGAACACATGGTTGAGAGAGGTGATGGCTGAGATACGCGTCATACTTACTCGTGAACGGGTGCCGTTTGTGGGGTCCGGTCTGTTCACGTTTGCAAAGACTGGTTCTTCAGTTTATTATTCTAGTTATGGCTTTTGACGTAGAGACCTCGTAGTGTTGTTCTCCTAGACTTATTATTTTTAGTTTAATGTTATTAGCCTTACATTTGCATTGATTTTATTTGTTCAAGCTTTAATCATTATTATTTATTACTTTATTAAGTACTTGTAATGTAAGTTACTTTTAAGTATTACTGTAGGTACTTTACGTTTGAAAAACTTACCTTTAGCTGGAGTTTCTTGGCGCTTCTTCTCCGCAATATTACCGACGTGTAAAAGAGCCCCATGGGGGCCTATTTACTGAATAAACATTTTGATTTTGTTTTTTGATTTAATTTGATCTCCCCTAATACGAGGTTTAATATTCTGTGCTTTCGTGCCGGAGACTATAGCCATCCCCCCATTCCTGAACCCTATTCATTCCGATAAATATAATCTAGGTCTCTTCGTTCTTACCCGTCACGATCTGTTTGATCTCCTCCGCGGTGATGGTGTAACCAGGGCGGCTGACCACGCAGGCCACAGGCAGATCTCCGCACATGGGGTCCTGTACACTGGTCACGGCCACATCGAACACGCCTGGGTGCTGGCGGATCACGCCTTCCAACTCCACTGGAGATATCTGTCCATCATAAATTCTTGCAGCGAAATGTTGTACCTGAGCTCATTCGTTTTGAGAACCAAAAACTAGGTACCTATATGGTATAAAATAAATATTATTGCCTTAAAGAGAGATTAACAAACACGAAAATAGGAGAAGATACAATAACATCATGTCTACTCGTTGCCACTTTTTAGGGTTCCGTAGTCAAACTAGGAATAACCCTTATACTTAGTTTCGCCATGTTCGTCCGTCCGTCCATCCGCAGCCTAGCGCAGAGACTATTAGTACCTACTAGAAAGCCGTAATTTGGCATGAATATACCTACATCTTTGTCACGCCAAAAAAGTGGTAGGTATAATAAAATGTTGTAAAAAAAGATTTTAGGGTAGGTAGGTACTTACCCTACACTTAACGTGAGGATGTATTTTTTTTCTCGTAGACCCCACAGTATCGGGTGTCGTTAGTTAGGTATTTCTAAAATATTACGGGTTTGTGAAAACAATTTTTCGATTAAGCAATTCGTTTATGAAAGTTTTAATGCGCTTATTTTTGTTACAGTCAAGTGCCCCATTTTAATTTTTAGTTAACATTTTACTTATTAAATAAATAAATAAAACAAAATAATAACACAAAGGACTTAAATGTACCTAATATCAAAATTGGCAGTATCTTTTAGCGAGTCAAATGCCATACATTTGTTTGATTGTTGTTTTCTTTAATAGTAAGTTTTTTTCTCGCGGGTGGGCGGGTGGTTAATGGATAAGATGGTGGTAGCGATCCGGACGGACGCTGCACAGGGTCCTACCACCACTAAAACACAAATATATCATTTGACAACCCGCGTTTTTTTCCGAAACTGTAAATAATTCTGGATTTATTTCAGGATCGTGGTGTAGAGCCCTATAGGTTAGGTTAGGTTAGTTTTATAAAAATCCTGAATTATTTGTAGTTACAGAAAATAAAGCGGGTTGGCAAATGAATAGGTTGCGAAACGACACATTTGTCAAAGATTTGTCGGCGAAAAGGCAGAGAACTCCTTTCGGTATTTACCTGATGGTTCATGTATTTGAGCAGCAACTTGATCCTCTCCACGAAGAAGAAGTTGTAGTCTTCGTCCCTGTAGAACATGTCACCGGTCTTGAACCAACCGCCTTCTGCGAAGGTGTCTTCGGTGGCCTCAGGGTTGTTGTAGTAGCCCTTGATGATCCCAGGTCCTCTCACCCACAGCTCGCCGTTCTTATTCGGCTCGTTGATGTCCTCTTGCGTCTCCACATCTATCAGCTGTATATGGAATAAAAAGCATTAGGTATAATGAATTGACGTTGTCTTCTGTCCACGCTTCGAGTAGGAAAGTTATAGTCGGGAGAGTGAAGACCTTAGTAGTTTTCCAACAGTGTTTCAGTAAGCCCTGAAATACTATTTTATTACGATTTCTTTAGTAATAAGTGAAGGAACGAATCGAATATCTAAAACATTACTAAGAACTAATCCGATTTAAATAGCTTTCTTAAAAAATAGTGACCGAGCCGGTGCACCAACATATTTGGGAGGGGACCCTATCATTTCATAACCAACGTTTCATACATACACCCATGCATACTGCCGTCCCGACATTGTACGTATTAAATAAATAAATAAAATAAAATAATAACACTAAGGACTTAAATGTAATATCAAAATCGACAGTATCTTTTAGCGAGTCAAATGCCATACATTTGTTTCATTGTTGTTTTCTTTGAAAGTCTTTTTTTTTTCTCGCAAATGTGATGAGTATCATTGTGTGTATCACGGGCAGTAAGAGGATTACAAACTCGAGTCATTAAAAGCCCTCCGCCTTTGGCATCGGGCTTTTAATGCTCTAGCTCTGTTAGTAATCCCCTTCTTACGGCGATCCTATCATTGCATAGCAAACGTTTTACAAATGATTCATTTCACAAACATATCATTTGACAACCCGCATTTTTCCGAAACTGTAAATGTAATGTATATTAAGTTATTAATATAATAAATTTAATAATTATAAATTGAGATGTTATGTATTTATTACCAATAAATAAATATGAATATGAATATAGGTTAGGTTAGGTTAGTTTTATAAAAATCCTGAAATATTATGTAGTTACAGAAAAAAAAGCGGGAATTTTGCGTCAAGGGATAAAAACGGTCTTTGGATTTGCATTATAGTATGTTACTGTGGTTTTGCAATACTTACTTGTTAGCATTGTTGTGTTCCGGCACAGGTTCCGGTGTTAAGACAAGACAACCGGTGAAATTATAGCATAATATAGGCATTCCATGTTGGTCCTTGGGGCTGGCAAGGTTGACAACGCATTAGGATTGCAGTCCGTCTTGAGAATGCAAAATGTCTATAGGTCAAAGATCCCACTTACCATCTGGGATCCTAGCCAAAATATAAACGCTCCTAACGTTTTTCTTGTCTATCATTCAAATGTATGCGAAGACATTCCCGTGCGTTATGATAAACCACGTGGCCAAAGAACTGTCATTACATACATTTGGAGCGATGGCAAAATACGTTAGGGTCATACACACTCTTAAAAACAAAAGTTGTCTCTCCTGTGGTCAAAAGTTAAGAGCTTATATGCATACAAGTTATGTTTTTATACGATAGGTCTAAAGTAGTCCTGATGGCGTTTTTGCGGGTATGGGCTTAGCCAGAAAATCAGGCCTTAAAAACGTTAACTTTCGGTGTGTCTACAGGAAAGACGGTAACCTAAACCTGTGTATGACCCAGTAGCGTTTGCATCTTGGCTAGGGCATCAGGTGGCCTGTGTGCTCGTTCACGGGTCTCTATCGTTTTTTTTTTTTTTTTTTTTTTTATGTTAAGGAGAAGGCACACGAGCACTCAGGCCACCTGATGGTAAGTGGAATCTGAGACCCATACACATTTGAATTCTCAAGACTATAATCCCAAGACCTCAAATGCGTTGCCAACCCTGAGGACTAAGATGGAATGCCTCTATGCTAGTAATTTCACCGGTTGTCTTATCCCCACACCGGAACACAACAATACGAACACTGTTGCTTGGCGGATGGTTAATGGATAAGATGGTGGTAGCGATCCGGACGGACCCTGCACAGGGTCCTACCACCACTAAACCTACTGTTTGACCGAATTACATAGGTATGCAACAATTTCACTTGCCCGAATTTCATATGACTTAATTTTATATGCTATAACGATAAAATGTGCCATAATACTTACTCATTTGCCATAAAGGCATTTTTTCTGAAACCGTGAACTATTCAGAATTGTAATAAAACAAACCTTACCTAACCTATTGGGCTCTATACGACGGCATGTAAAAATTACCTGAAAGGTATACGAATTTAGAAAAAATGCCTTTATGGCAAATAAAATTATGGTTTGTGATATTAGTTAAAATGTAGGTTATAGCCAGTGACCATTGTGGCAAATGAAATTATGAAAAATGAAGGGATACCCTCTTTCACCGTTCTCCGTGCCATAAACAAAATACAATGCAATTAAAGATAGCCTTTACCCTGTATTGTAAACATCCCATCGGTTTCCCGGTGGCCCCCGGGCACGTGGACTCGTCAATCAGACCCAGCGTCGTCAGCTCGCTCAGGCCGTACACGTTCAGCACCTCGGTGTTTGGCGTTAATTCCTAAATAATACAAAAGAACCTTCATCCCTTTATTCCTAAACGTAAAGCTATTTTTGGTAAAGTATTCTGTATCATAGATACATACATAACATGACACCTTCATTCCCAGAGTGGGGTAGGCAGAGCTACATAAATACCAACAACTCAAAAAAAAAATGTTTAAAATTATGTAACCACATATTGTACAATTAGGCCAAGAAGTTTGCTAGTGTATTAGTGACAGGTTGCAAGCCCGTCGCCTAACAGTACTACAGGCCCTTATTCCCTTAGTTCTTACGGGGCGTTTTCCAAAAAAGTACCTATAGTTAAGGACAAAAATTAACAACGGTAAATCTTAAGCCAAAAGGCGGTACTTAGAATTAAATAGATAATCACACCAGATTCAAATCTCATCTGTTAGTAATATAGTTGAATTTGCTACTGGAGTTTTGTCTGAGACGCCACTATTTCTCTTAAAACAGTAATAGTTAATTTTCGTGAGTCGTGACGTAATGGAAAAGTTACCTACCGTTGTTAATTTTAGTCCTTATCTATACTCGTCAGTACTTTTTTTGGAACGCCCTACGACACCCATGGGAAGACATGGAGTGGCACTATTCTAACTCGGCAACCCGCTCTGTCACTTTCTGACAAATTCAAATGTCGCAATGAAGGATAAGATAAGTCATGACATGTCTTATGTGTACTTCCCACGTTATAACCTAGACAATATTTTTTTAGCAGAATTTTGTAGTGCAACAAAATGTTTTATGTCTTTGTGTTTTATGGATCTTTTGTGTGATAACCCTCTTACGAATGTGCAGGTTTCAACACGGTGTTTTTCCTCCACTTTAAGTCCATTACTCCTGCAATTTAAGTCCATTACTTTATGTAAGTACCTACTTTAGTCCTTGGTCTACTTGAACCCCAACATACTCTCACCTTGATTTCCTTAATCAACTCTGGAGGAACCGCGCTGCCTCCCAGCATCAGCGTCTCCAAGCAAGTGAAGTCACACTCCTCGTGGTCTCCGGGCTTGATCAGCGCAGACATAAACGTTGGACTCAGTATAGTAAAGGTCGGCTGCAACAAATAATTGGTTTATCGTCACGGTATAAACAATAGTTCGTCTTCAAACAAATAGAATAGAATAAATGTAAAAGGTTACACTATGACTTTCCCTATACATATCCTAAAGTTTCTAATTCATTTAAAAGTTGGACTACATAAGACATGAAACAGTAGGTATATCATGATCACTAAAACGTATCAAATTAAAATGAAATGATTTAAAAAACTAGCTTCATAACGGTAAAAACAATTTCTTTTCAAATTATATAGTCAATTGTTGTGGCTTCTCGCAATATTATTTCAAAAGTCAACTCCAGTTGACTAAACGATTGTGATCGCAAAATAAACTATGTAAAAAATGTAAAAAACATTTTTCTAGGCGGTTTATTGTTTTATTTAACTATGTTATATTTCTGTAAAGGGATGACGCAATGGTAAAGTTTTATCCATAAACTGCACAGGAGCTACCATGACATACCTAAACAAATCAGTTTAGGATCAGTGTTAAGGACAGTAATATACCTTGACATGGCTCTGTCTCTTACCGTAATCTTACCCTCAGTCCGGGGTCAGCACCGCGCGCGTGCGCCACGATCTGCCTGCTGCTGTCTTAAACGATCGATCTCGGAGCGTGCCGTAATTAAGTAGTGAAATTAGTTTTGTGAATAACCTTGAACTTTTTATTATTTACTTGTTATGTGGTTCATAGAGGGCGCTTTCGTCGCGTAAACATTATAATAATATTCACTCCGTATAATTATTTCGTTTAAATGTCTTGAGTCAATAATTACTGGTTAAAACGGTTGTTAATCAGTTTATAGTGATGTTATAATTCTCACGTATTGCGGTTAATACAATGTTATAAAGTGTTAGTTCTTTAATAAGCAAAATAAGTGCGGACTACACCTGAGACTCTTTTTAATCTACCCACCAAGTGACAGCAATGAAATCTAGTTAATATTTGCGATTACGAAATACACATTTGTGAGCATTAGGTGTTAGCTGTGTTGTGGTTAAAACGTTGCGTCATATATTTGCATGAAGAAAATCTTCAGTTCTTTACTGCATACAGCTGATATTTGTTATTATGTAAATAATAACTGTCGTGCGCTTTGAGCGACATCTATGTTAAGCCTGTGACTTGTCGGATCTACCCACTAAGTGCTAATGACTCACGGACAAAAAGCTCTCAAATAAAAAGTGTTTTAATTGTGACACTGTAAAACTGTGCAATACATATACAAAAAATAGGCGATTTTGTGCCATTGTGATTTGAAGGATAATTGTTTACATACTATTCAACAGCCATCGTGTGCATTGAGCGACATCTCTTATCAACACCACAAACTACTGATAGTGCACAATTACTTACACAGCTCACGAACGCGAATCAATCAATTAGTAAAACAGTTTGAGTTGCCGAAGTAAACTAATAGAGGGCGTGTTTGTGTCATTCATACCTAATTATAATAGCTATTCTGCACATAATATTTGCTTGAACTTTCTGGACATTGATTCACGACACGAGCGCTAATAGAGAAGTTGGCATGTCGTCGCCCTTTAGATATGGGTGCTGCCCTAACCAGAGCAAAGCGGCCGATATTTTGAAGTGTCGGACATGTTTCACACTTTTTCACTATAGTTGCATAACTGTGTCAAAAACTAAAACTCCTTATTCAGAGTTAAACAAAGAGTATAAATTGTCATGGATATGTCCAACATGCACAAGTAAGCTACCTAAGTCGGACAATAGCAATACCCCTATTCGGCATATAACTGGCGCACAGTGCCGTGATGACGACAGCTCATCCAATATTACACTAAGAAAAAGGGCTGCCCCTAGCTCCGGCGACCATAAGGTGGATGTGCCATCGGTTAACTGTATGCGAGAGACTATGAAGGAGGACTTAGGATCATTGCTTGATGAATTCAAATCTAATATGATGCGTATGCTAGAAGAAAAGACCAATGAAATTTTGGACAGATTAATTAGTGTCCAATCAAATGTAAATAACCTGCAACAAAAGTATGAGGAAGTGAGACATGACTTTGCAGCCAAAGCAAACACTATCAAGGTCTTGGAAACTGAAAATCAGTCTCTGCGAGCGACGGTTCTAGACCTGGGTACTCGGTTGACTCAGTTAGAGCAGCACTCAAGGTCCAGTAATGTCGAAATTCAGTGCATTCCTGAATACAAGTCGGAAAACCTTGTAAGTACCGTAAGACAGATTGCGGCTGCCACCAAGTTTAAATTGAACGAAACCGATATCCAGCTGTGTACTCGGATAGCTAAGATAAACAAAGAAAGTTCACGTCCGCGTTCAGTAATCGTCAAGTTTGGCTGCCAGAGGGTGAGAGACGGGTTTCTTGCCACGGCGAAAACATTTAACAAGAAGGCAACATCCTCGGCGGAAAAGTTGAACTCCAGCCACCTTGGGATAGCAGGGGACAGGAGGCCTATCTACATAGTGGAACATTTGTCGCCTGCTATGAAGGACCTTCATGCCGCTGCGCGAGCTAAGTCCAGGGAGCTGAGTTATAAATTTGTTTGGGTCACGGAGGGACAGATTTTTATGCGCAAAACAGAGTCATCTGAATATATTGTAGTTAGGAACAAAAATATGTTGGCAAATTTACGTTAGTTTGATATTCAATAACTTTTTTCATTTCTTTTTTTAAGACCGTTTACCGTTAAAGGGTCAAAACAGTATAAGTAGTATAGTAGTGATTGGAGCCAGTTAAGTTAAGTTGTCACATTGAAATACATTTACTATGTTAACTACATTTATTTAAAATTTTATTGTTACGTTGTATTGTGTTGTATAATTTGTAATTGTTTTTGATCAGTGTTGTCTATTCCATGATTCCAGATAATTGAGCCACCTTAGATATCAGCCTTAAGGTATATTTACAAACAAAAAACAAATGTCTTTTGCATTTCAGAGGATCCGGTGTTATTGTTGTAGGTAGTAGTTTCCGTATGTCAGCTACTAAATAAAATCTAAACCAATGTCTGCATCGAACTGGCGCTAGCATGTTTCTGTACCTAACAGCGACATCTAGGATGGCGTTTATAAACTAGCATTAATGGTCTTACTTAGGCTAATTAATTGCACATTGAGCAATGTTTGCTATTAGAAAAGTATGCCTAAATATTGAGACTTCTAACGATTTCTTAGCTTAACTATTATTAAAACATAAATAATATGATGGATGGATGGCTTTTCTTTTCTTAATTCTGGGCAATTCCAACTTTGATTTGTGATCATGTTTGCACTAGGTAATAAATGAACTCACAGCTGTAGTTCGCATTATTTTAGCTTGTTTTAAATTCTTTTCATTGTTTTAGCTTATTTTGTTTCAGCTTATTTAAGCGTTCTAACCTAATGTACAAATTCACGTTATCATGTTTTTATCAAAATGTTAGAGGGCTCAGATCAAGCACCGCAGAAGTTCGTCAACAGGTTTTAAATTATGACTATGATATTGTGATACTAACTGAAACCTGGTTAAATAGTAGCATATTTGACCATGAAGTCTTTGACAACCGTTATTCAGTGTACAGGCGAGACCGGGAAAGCTCCAGCTTAAACAACACCAAAAAAACTGGGGGAGGCGTGCTGATCGCAGTGTCGAATAGACTTGTCTCCAGGAGGGAATCAGACTGGGAGAGTGACTGCGAGGACTTGTGGGTCACAGTGGAGACGAGGAACGGTAAGCGAGTGGAAACATTGAGGTTGTGTGCGGTGTACTTGCCACCTCCTGTGTCACAGGGGCTGCTAGATGAATTTACTAATAATGTAAACAGAGTACTGGATGTATCGTGTAAATATACTCTTTTAGTTGGAGATTTTAATCTTGGTGGCATTACTTGGGCTGCTTCTAAGGACATATTTCATGTCACCCCTGCTTCGTACGGCAACTGTCTGTTGAATAGTTCTCTGGTTGACTTTATGGCTGTTCATGACCTTAAGCAGTTTAACGCCATCCCAAACTCAAAAAATCGCATACTTGATTTGGTACTTTGTAATACAGACACTGTCAAGGTATTGGAGAGTGCATTTCCCATTAAGCATGTAGATGTCTACCACCCTCCTCTAGACATACTAGTGGAGTTGGCAAGCAATGCTGTATCTAAAATAAATAAGTCAAAATCAAAATATAATTTCTTTAAAGCTGATTACGACTCTATCGTGGAGGCCCTAAATAATGTTTCTTGGGTGGAGGAACTTGACAGGTGTATTCATGTCGAGGAAATGGTCGATAAATTGTATGAAAAGTCAAGAGCAATAATAAAAAAACACATACCAATGACAACTCATAATAGAAATGGTGACTTCCCCATTTGGTACTCAGCTAACTTATTACACCTCCTGCGCAGGAAGCATAAATATCACACCAAATACAAAAAATATAGCAATCCGTTAGATAGGTTGGAATATGAGTATTTGCGGTTAGATTGTGACAAGGCCATGAAACAGTGTTACACTAAGTACATGGAGTCAATGGAAAAACAGATAAAGGAAAATCCCAAATGTTTCTGGACCTATATAAAAAACATGCGCAAAAACAGCTCTACTTATCCACCTGAAATGGTCTTTGGGAATGAAAAAGCTAATAACTCGGTGAATATAAGCAATTTATTTGTAAAACATTTCTGTTCTGTCTTTGACAGAGATAATAACGCTAATGTCGGTGATTTGCCAAATACAATGGCGAGTCAGGAGAAGTCTGATTTATCTTTCACGCGGGACGAAATCGAAAAACACTTGAGGAAACTCGATATTAAGAAAGGAACTGGTCCGGATAATATCCCTCCACTATTCTTAAAAAAATGCTCTAAGCCTCTGTCACTGCCACTTATGAAAATTTATAATAAATCACTCACATCAGGCGTTTTCCCTTCATATTGGAAGGAAGCCAGGGTTTTTCCCGTATTCAAAAATGGTAAACGTCAGTTAGTTTCGAATTATCGGCCAATATCCATATTATCGTCAATGGCTAAGATTTTCGAGAAATTGGTGTACAAGCGTATCTTTAACCAAGTGAAAGATCAGTTCTCTCCGTGCCAGCATGGCTTTATGCCTTACCGATCTACCTGCACCAATCTGGTTAGTTTTGTTTCGGATCTCGCAGAAGCAGTTGACAGTGGTTATCAGGTCGACGCAGTGTACACCGATTTCTCGAAAGCCTTCGACAAGGTGAATCACAGAATCCTTGTAAATAAATTGCATGGTTTTGGTATTTGTAGCCCTATGTTGGACTGGTGCAAGTCATATCTTGAGAATAGGCCCTCAATTGTAGTGATTGACGGGGCTCAATCTGAACCTTATTTGGCGCATTCTGGCGTACCACAGGGGTCAAACCTGGGCCCATTATTTTTTAACCTATTTGTTAATGACATTCCAACTCAATTTGAGCATGCGGCCGCTTCCCTGTTTGCCGATGATTTGAAAATGACTATGGTCATTAAAACTCAGTCCGACGTAGGCCGGTTGCAGGGTGACGTTGACAGACTGGTGGAGTGGTGCAATGACAACAATATGCTGCTTAACCCGCTAAAATGTTACCACATTAAGTTTGGCCGCAAGCGCAGGCCCATCGAGTCTGAATATGTTATTCGAAATGAGAGCTTGCAAGAGGTTCAGGAAGTTAAAGACCTTGGATTGACCATGGATAGCAAATTACGCTTTGTAAACCACATAGACAAAATGCTGGATGCTTCTTACAGATCGTTAGGGTTTGTGCTAAGATGTGCTAAAGAGTTTAGAGAAAATTCTACATTGATTACTCTTTTTAATTGCTTCGTAAGAAGTAAATTGGAATACTGTAGTATGGTGTGGAACCCAAGTTATAAGGTGCATAGCGACAGGATCGAGCGACTGCAAAAGCGTTTAACTCGCCACCTGACCTATCGCTGCAAAGAAAGTTACCAGCCATATGATGTTAGGCTTAAACGTTTTAAATTAAACTCCCTCAGCAGTAGGCGCAGCTTGCTGGATCTTGTGTTCTTGTACAAATTATTAAACCATCAGGTTGACTGTTCTATGCTCTTTAATAAATTTAGCTTGAAAGTGCCTTGTCGAATGCCGCGCCACCCCTGCGCTCTGATGCACGTACCCCTCAGCCGGACGAACGTAGGTGCGCACGCGCCCGTCCCCCGGATGGCTCGCCTGTACAACCGGCTCACTAGCCGACTCAGCTCGGTGGATATATTTCATGACAGTTTGCCTGCTTTCAAGCGTAAGATAATATCTGTTGACGTTCTTAGTTAGGTCTTAGTTAGGTCTTAGTTAAGTCTTAGTGAAGTCTTAGTGGGTCTTCTTTAGGTCTTAGTTCGAGCTTAGATAGTACAAGTATCTTTAGATAGTACAACTCTCTTCTGTAAAATATCTATTAAAGCATGCTGTGCTCACCTGTAATTGGTGGAACAATTACATTTAAAACCAATTGTGATGTGCATAATACTAAGTTATTAATAACATTGTATCCACTGTTGGTGATCCTAATAATAAATAAATAAATAAATAAATAAATAAATAATAAAGTAATCTGAATTATTTAGTCATGGTAACCCCCAGCCACCGATAGAGGACCGATGAAGAATTATATAAACAAAGTTAAAGGCAACATGCTAGTAAAACACTCATTATCTAGGTATTATCTAAGGTATAAATTGCTTTTTAACATGTCAAAACGCAAACGCTCCTAGGGTATTTATAAAATTAATTGTACCTAGTTGAAGACTAAAGTTAAGAAACGGTAACCCTTACATGTGAGTAACGAAAATTAGTCATACATTTACATGGTTAATTTTCGATACTCACATGTAAAAGTTAACGTTTCCTAATTTTACTCCTTAATTAGGTACCTACATTAATTTGAAAAATACCCCTAACGTTTTTCTTTTCTATCGTCAATATGTATGGGATAACAGAGGACCACGGGGTTTATCGTAACGCACGAGAATGTCTATAGAAAAGACAAATGAAATGTGGTTACAGAATTATCAACAAGTTTATAGTTTTTGGTATTCTGTGGCTCTGCCTACCCCACTCTGGGATTGAAGGCGTGACGTTGTGTGTTAGAAAAGAAAAACTTGAGTAGCGTTTGCATCTTGGCTAGGGTTGAGATTCTACACGGTATAAAAGAAATGATTTAAAAAACAAAAAACCGCCTTAAAAACGCAAAAAGTACCTTCTTTTAAAATTGTAGGTGCCTACCTAATAGGTTAGTCTAACAGAACTGAAATTGGCTTTTTTTGTTGAAAATATTGTGGTCGCCGACTTCAGTTGGACCAATCTATTAGGTAGGTACTTACAATTTAAAAAGAAGTTTTTTTTGCGTTTTTGTAGGCGGTTTTTTGTTATTTAAATCGTTTTTTTATTTAATACTTTTTAGTGATCATTGTACGCTGTTACGTAGTCCCACTTCTTAGTTGATATGAAACTTTAAGTTATTTCAAGCGCGCCGCAAGCAACGCAGCGGGAAAACCATAGTCATAATAAATATTCTTCGTTGTAGCCGCTCAACTATCTTATCGAGATATCTTATCGCCACCCTTGAAATAGGTGCCGTTGAGGAGTTCCGGTAGCCATCTATGGTCTTCATCATCAGTTCCACTTCACCATGTGATACTTTCTGAATGCAAATGCTAGACTTGTTACTAAAATTACTAAAATCGCTATATGTTTGCCTGCAATATTTGAGGAGTTCCCTCAATTCCTCACTGATTCCCTCATCAGATTCAGATTTGGTGACAATGGAACCACCTCGGAAGTATACCCACTCTATCAAACCAAAAATGAATTTTCAAAATCGGTCCACAATTGACGGAGTAAACGGTGAACATATGTACATAAAAAAATACATATTATAGTGGAACGTATAACCTTTTTTGAAGTCGGTTAAATATCGTTTTTGCCTTTGACGTGTTATCGTATTGTCAACGTTTTGATAACTCTTATTTACTTGAGAGTAATGGCGGCCGAGTTAAAAACAATACTAAAACATGATAATCGGAATATCGTTTTAATCAAGTAGAATAGAGGCTCTGTATTTAATAGATATAAAAACCGGCCAAGAGCATGTCGGACTATGCTCAGTGTAGGGTTCCGAAGCCGTTAAGTACCTACTACAAACATAAAAATCAACATCTATTTAATATTGTTGTGTTCCGGTGTGGGGATAAGACAACCGGTGAAATTAGTAGCATAAAGGCATTCCATCTTAGTCCTCAGGGTTGGCGACGCATTTGAGGTCTTAGGATTATAGTCTTGAGAATTCAAATGTCTATGGGTCTCAGATTCCACTTACCATCAGGTGGTCTGAGTGCTCGTGTGGTCATCCTTAACATAAAAAAAAAAAAACTAATTTAAAGTCGTTTGATGCCGTCTTAGATGATTTTAGTAGACACTTCAATCGCCTGTATCTCAAGAGCCAATGATGTCTACTTAGTCGTGATAGTTTTCCTTTTAAATTCGTGGCACTTGAGTCTAACAAAAATTTGCGCTTAAAAGCTTAATATTTCCTAAACGGATTCCTTAATAATTTTTTTTATAACTTTTAATATTTATGAGAGACCTATCCAACGATACCCCACATAATTTGGGTTAGACGAGAAAAAAAAATTACATCCCAAGTTACGTGTAGATACACTAAAAAAAATACATTTTTCAAATTTTTATTCTACCACTTTGTTGGCGTGGCAAATATGCAAATTCATGCCAAACTACAGCTTTCTAGTACTAAGAGTCTCTGCGCTAGGCTGCGGACGGACGGACGGCCGGACATGGCGAAACTATAATGGTTCCTAGTTTGACTACGGAACCCTAAAAACCGGGCCAGAGCATGTCGGCTATACACAGTATAGGATTCCGGCGGCGTTACTATAAGCAAAGTAAGTATTAATTAATATTATTATGTAAATTTCTTTAAGAATAATTAAATAGAGATCATCGATCAGCGAGTAGTCTAATTTGCAAGAAACAAGACCGTATAATTGAGTAATTGTTAAATTGCAACATTGAACGAAGATCTAATGATCTATTTAAATGCTTTGCTGGGCAAACCAAGGCGAACCTCGATCGATATTGAACAGAAGTACTAAGTATTTATTACAAGGTTGGGATCGATCCATGAGCTAAGTTTATGGTGGCGGTAGCTCAGTTACTGGACGATATGCATTTTGCTTCGCATGTAGGTCAGCGTATACAAATACATATGAGTAAATTTTATTTAAATACAACTGTTGCAAACTTGCCCCTGTGGTTGCCGGGTTAGAATACTGCCACTCCATGTCTTCCCGTGGATGTCGTAAGAGGCGACTAAGGGAATGAGGGCTTCTAGTACTGTTAGGCGATGGGCTTGCAACCTGTCACTAATAGGTACGTCACGTTACTATCTCGGTGGCTTACGTCAATTCCATACTTTTATCAATCGAAACATAATCGCTAACGATTGTCGAATGCAACTTGTCTAGCACCACTGAATCGAAAAAGGTTGCATGCTGCTAAATGTTGTTTTTATGCTTCGACGGGACAACTTCAACGTCTCAGTTAGTTACAGGTCGTGTTAAATCAAAAAATCTCCTACCAAGTAGTTAGTTCATAATGTGAACAAAAGCGTGGTGAACGGGTGGTAGTGGGAAATGTTGCAATTATTAGTAATTAGTTTGCCCGTGTGGTTGCCGGGTTAGAATAGTGCCACTCCATGTCTTCTCGTGGATGTCGTAAGAGGCGACTAAGGGAATGAGGGCATTTTGTACTGTTAGGCGATGGGCTTGCAAACTGTATTACCAACAACTCTTTTTGTAGTTGTTGGTATTTCTGTAGCTCTGCCTACCCCACTCTGGAAATGAAGGCGTGATAGTAGTATCTTAGTATGAAGGAGAATACTTACGACTACTTTAATCTTATGCGGTTGATAAAAATACCTTGTAAGTATTGATGAGGTAGCCAGCGTGGTTCTGGTTGAGGGCGTGCGATGTCTGCAGCCTGGTATACCGCAGTATCGGTGACATGATGAAGTTGATGAGTGCCGTCAGCCACTGGAGAGGCGATCCGACCATCATCATCTTTGTGGGAGTTGGGAACTGCGAGTGTCTTCCCCTAGGAAAATTATTTTTCTTGGAAAACTTGGAAAGAGTTTACAATTTAAGATTAGTAGTACCTGGAGGGTTACCATGACACACCTAAGCAATTCAGTTGAGGATGAGTCTAAGGGACGGAGCTATAGCAGTTGCACGGCTCTGTCTCTATCTATCATCGTTAACTGAATTGCTTAGCCATGTCAAGGTAACCTGGGCGACCGAGCTCTACTCGGTGTATGTAGACGACACTACGTAATCACAATTTGATAGGTTCGTCTATATAATATATGTCAAATACTTCGGAATTTCCGAGGTACATTATGATAAATAACGTCTCCTAAGTATTATAGGTATACGTACTTACACATTTATTCACTTGATGCTAGCCGCTGCACGTTGCTGCCTTACTGGGACATCCAAGGAAGGATAAAAGATAGGGTACAAAAAAATAAGCTCGTTTAGGCGTCCTTTTAGAGCGCTAGAGAATTTGAAAACAAACAGAAATGCCTTAATCCAATATAAAATAACTACAAATATGATAGAATAGTGGTGGCATGATGTAGTTCGTAAGTAATCACACAGTTAAAGTATGTAATTAGGTACTTACGGCCGCATACATTCATGAGACTATATCATAATGACATGTGTTTCTGTCACAGATGTTTGTACTAGTGAAGGCCATTTGTTACGAAGTGCTTACCATAGGTATGGTCCCGTGATGGCCAAGTTCTTATGCGTGGCTGCAGCTCCTTTAGGCAGCCCAGTAGTTCCGCTAGTAGCGATCAGCAAGGCGATGGTGTCTTCGGGATCAAAGTCCGTTGCTCTGAAAGACAATTTATAATAGGCTCCACTGCATATAAGCTCATTAATTGTTGTCGAAAACTGTAAGCATTGAGCATTATCAGAGAAAATGGCAATCGGAATTGATTTAGATTCTTAACTATTTTTTATCGAAATACATCGAATGTATGATTTCATCAAATTTTATCTCATTGAACGTTATTTTCTCATTATTTTCAAAATTTGAGATCTCTTTGTCAGCTTATACCAACAGAGTCCAGAGACCTCATTATTAAAAACTATCCAGAAGTTCAAAACTAGTCACTTAACGTTTTTTTTGACGCAAAACTTCTTTTTTTATTTACTGTCTATCACACCACTTACTCGAAGTTCTCAACAGGCGTGCTATCTCCATGAATCTCTAAGAATTCAGAGAAGCTGCAGAGGTAGTCTCCCTTGTCGAAGGTGACGATCAGCGCGTCGGAGTCGATGCCATTCAGAGCCAACTGGACCTCAGTGGCTTTCTCGCTCTGGCAGAAGATGATCTTTGGTGACGATACTTCGAAGGTTCCTTGGAGTTCAGCTACAAGTAAGACATAGTTATTGCAGACTTTGCTCAGCCTTTTTTTTTATTACTGGTCAGTGTAGCCATTTTTGAACCATCCAACTGATACAAGTTAACATAGAATTGCCCTTTTGCTATTCTGTTGAGCTGTTCCATCTTGCAAAGCAGAAGAAAAATATTCAGGGACGATGCACAAACTTTGTAATTAGAGATGCACTAGAAGAATGAGAGTAAGCTTTTAAGTGGTGCAGTAAATTAGCTCCATCGGGGATTTTTACTAATATGGAGTGAATCTACCAGCGCTTTGGACAAGCGAGATTATTATTGCAGAGAAGAAGCACCGCAAGAGCTAGTAATTTGTTTAAACTTAAAATACAATTATACATAAAAGGTAACAATGTATGAAAGGGATAAATCCGAGACTATGCAGTTAAAAATATATCAAACAAGAAAGCCTGAATAACTATAAAGTTAAGAAGCTTTTTTGATGCTTAAAACACACTTTTTTAAACGTGGCGATGGCGAGGCCCTGGCTAACCAGGCTTGGTGCGTGTTTGTGGTGACTAGCGGCGCGTACGGATGTGGCACGCACATATGCAAGCCGCGCGGTATAATTTGTTTGAAGACGAACTACTCCTTATATTGTGTCACAGCTCTCAATACCATGAAGTCCATGAAGATACTCACTGACACCCAAAGTCCTGTCCACAGCGGACACGATAACGCCCAGATAGAAGGCAGCGTAGAAGGGTATCGCCAGATCGATGTGACTCGGAGCCATGAGGATCATGACGTCACCAACTCCCATGCCGAAGTTCTTGAGGCCGATGGCACAGCGCACCGTCCTCTCTAAGGCTGATGAATTCGTCTCCGCTTCCCCAGTTGCTCCATCGATCTAAATTTATGCAGGGTTTTTATAAAATGTTCCGTCTTTTCAATTGACTTCAAAAAAGGATGAGGTTATCAATTTAACTGTATGTTTTTTTTGTGTGTTCGTTACGCGATTACTCCGTCAATTGTGGATAGTTTTTTTTTTTATTATTGTTAAATACTTATCGTGTAGGTACTCCGGAAGTGGTCCCATTAGTATTTGATGAGGGGATCCGTAAGGAATTGAGATAACTCCTCAAATATTACACGAATAAATATACGTGGACGACATAACAGTATTATTATGATGATCACTAAAAGGTATGAAATAAAATAAATGTTTTAAAAAACTAAAAACCGCCTTCATAAAGCAAGAAATAACTTCTTTTAAAATTATAGGTAAAATACCGTATTTTTAACCAAAAGTCGAATAGTCTTATTTGTTTGGAAAAATAACTTAAAACGAGCAGAAAGCACGATGTGAATTTAATTCGGAAGATTCTTAGTTTAGTCAACTAAAAGCTCAGTGACAATAGACCCTGAGTTACCTGGGACAAAATAATTGTAAATTAGCTCTAGTATAAAGTACCTATAACCCCTTCCAAGGCTCAAGTTGTGTCACCCTGTAGAAGAAATGCCTTAACTTAATAGTAAAAAAGCGTTTTTTTATAATATGTTATTTAGGCCTCGTTCAGGTTGCTACTCGAAAAACTCCTAAAGAACTCATTGATTATTCTGTTTCTTCATTCATCCATAGTGATCTGATAAGTCAGGTACAAAATATATCCTTGGCCTTTCTATAAATATTAATGGCTTTTTATAGAAAGGTAGGCAAGATGAAACACAGGATTAAACACGACCAGACATAGAAGTTTTTGTGGCACGAATTAAATTCTGGGGTCCTAGTGAAAAAGGGTAAGCGGAGTATACGAGACTTAAACCCTTTTCCACTTATTCTTCAGAAGACTTGTACCCTTTTTCACTAGGACCCCAGAATTGTCCTAGGGACTTCCAAAAGATAAATATTAATTTATAGATACATTCTACTTTCTTAATATAACAGTTATCACTGTGAGATAACGTGTAGGCCTTTGTTGTAAGGCACTCTTGGTTTCAATTTAATTTGTATGGAAATCAATTGAATAGCATTAAAAGAAGTTTTAGTGTAAGAAACACGTTAATTAATATAAACATGTGTATTTAATAGAAATAATAATTAGGTAGAAATCTATTTTCGACACAACCACTTCCATATGTCTGTCATAGCAGTGCCGGATATAGATACAGGGGGTTATTAAATAAAAATAAATAAATAAATATCACGGGACAATGTCACACAAATTGGCCTAGTCCCAAACTAAGCTTTAGGTTTGTATTATGGGTACTAGACAATGATAAACATACATAGATAGAGAAATAAATACTTAAATACATAGAAAACATCCAAAAATCAGGAACAAATACTCGTGCTCATCACACAAATATCTGCCCTTACCGGGATTTGAACCCGGGACCGCTGGGTTCGGAGGCAGGGTCACTCCCAACCCCAACTAGGCCAACGTGTCGTCAAACACCGATCGTCGTGTGTATTATGACCTAGCTATGCAGTTCATTTTACGGTGAGCGTAAAAGACAGAGCTATGGCAGTTATATAGCTCTGTCCTTTTCTCTGAGCGTAAACAGAACTGCATAGTTATGTCACAATAACCCCCCAGTCCAGTCAGTCGGCTATCATTTTCAAGATATGGTTGGAGCTGCCCCGCGCACCAGGGACGCGCCCCGTTAACGCATGGTCGTGTAGAAGCAAGCGGTGTGCGCTATATATGCCCGAGGCGCTACAGCACTGTGGGTCGTTGTAACTTCGCTTAGTACAGTTAGGCTTCAGATATAAATCTACTCCTGTGAACATCGCGCGAACCTGCGGGCTATCATATTATTGGCTCTTATTGACAGCGCCCTCCTCTCCCGCTCAATATCTGCGGTGTCTTTATAAGTGTCTATGTGTCCTAAGTGGGATCCTATCATTTTATAACCAATATTTCACAAATGATTCATTTTACAAACATAATATTTGAAAACTCGCGTTTTTTCCAAAACTGTAAATCATTCTGGATTTATTTCAGGACCATCGTGTAGAACCCTATAGGTTAGGTTAGTTTAGTGTTATAAAAATCCTGCAGGCAAATGGGTTGGCAAATGGATAGGTTGTGAAACGATGCATTTGTCAAATATTTGTCGGCGAAAAGGCAGAGAACCGTCCCAAGTACTTGGAGACTTGCCATTTTTAGCGACACACCGTTTAGCCGTACCGGTGGTATATCATCGTGACGCTTTTTACCTGTCTTAAAGACCATGCATTGACTCTTCTTTACATTATACTTCAATCCATAACTTCGTCACATAAGCTTTCTCAGGCCGCAGACAGACGCGCTCTGTAACTCCATATCGTCTGCATAACTTAAATTGCTGACGCATACTCCGTCTATGTGGCAGTCGACATGCTGGCTGCTGAGCGCGACTATCAATTCGTTTATGTATACGTCAAACAGGGTTGGAGATGTTAATCCACCTGACTCCACATTCAAGCCTATACGGATTTGACATTGCCCCCGCCCACCGGACACTAACCGGAACCTACTGGAACATGCTGATCACAACAATGCTGAACAAGCTTTCCTGAAACGAACCCCAGATCATTACTGCAATGGTAGGAACTGCTCGAAGAGTACGAGGTGGGGGTCAGCAAATACCATTTTTTATGAAACAATACTCTATTCCAAATAACAATAGAATAGTAACTCGAACTCGTGAATTTAAAAAAAATACTAGCATTGTTATCGCCATAACACCGCCTTCTTTCTCCGAATCCTTCCCGCCGCTTTGCCGCTACCACGTTAATTTTAAATTTAGTTCTTTTTTCAAGCATATATATTTTTGACAGTCTTGGTGTCAATTCGCTCGCGATCCGCTGATAGAGAATTATTTTCCGGAAATATTGTTTAGGAAACCGTTTCTAAATTTCGCACCCGCTTCATAAAATTACATCCCACAACGCAAAGAAAATATTAAATCCAGTGCACGCCGACTGAAAGACGATACCGACCGAGACAGAATCGACTGAACCGACGACCCCTGACTGCTCCGAACTGGATGCCAGCGGCATAGCGGTAAGTACTGTCCTTTTCTTTAACTGTTCTACGTTATTATTTTCCACTCGCGTCGTCTTTTAGTCATAGGGGCCAGTTAGAGCTTGTCCGCCTTCTGGCCCACATAACCCAGATCTTAGGATCTGGTGGTCCTTCACCGATCTCCGCTTCATTCTTGGTCCTTCGAACCGGATTCCATTCTTTTCCCGCTCGGGCTAGATTCGTCTAGTCCAATCTCGCGTTTCCTTATCTCGCTTTTCTTACCCGCCCCTATAGGTTTACCTTAGCTTTCATATTATATTCGCGCCGCAGCTAAGGTATTATTCTATAAGTGTTATTTCTTATACTCTCCCTTTCTTTCCTGCCCCCATAACAATGACGAAACTTGTTAAAAAGGAAAGCTTCGATAGTGTTTTTGATGATGAGCTTTCCATGTTGGAGGCAAAAAGGAATTCGCTTTTTGAATTTGTACAAAAGGTTTACAATAAGGCTCAAAATGCCTCGGAAAATGAGGACTTGAGGGAGGATTTCCTCAATTCGGTATCAACGATTGAGGAAATTCGCTCAGAGTTCAAAGAAACGGTAAATGAATATAATCGAACGCTACTGCGGAGTAGAACAGGTACGGTACCAAACTACCAAGCGGTCATCTCTTTCGAAGACTTGTATTGCAGGATAAAACGCGTCATGAATTTACTAGAGCCGGCCGCGCCGCCGGCGGCTGCCGCTCCTCCAAGGCCAGACTGTAGTTCTATGTGCACCGGGTCAAGACCTAGGTTGCCAGTAATGGAAATAATGTCATTCGACGGTGAGATACAAAATTGGCCTCTTTTTTATACTAGCTTCAAATCTAGAGTTCACGACCAACCATCGCTGTCGGACGACGAAAAAATTAATTTTATCTGATTGGCAAGCTATCGCCCAAAGCCCAGGCAGTTTTCTCCGGAATCCTTCCACGAGCAGAGAACTATCAACTAATTTTACAGTCCCTCCTTGACAGGTATGACGACACGCGCACTCTTGCTTGTACCTATATCGACCAAATGCTTAATTTAAAACTAAATGGTCCCGCTTCGTCTAACCTCCAAACCTTTATGGACAAGTTTGTCACCGCCGCAAACGCGCTTAGGGCGCTCAAACTAAATGACTTAACGGACTATTTGCTGCTCCATATCGCTCTAAAAAAGTTGGATGACGGAACGGTCCGTGCTTTTGAAATGCAATTCCGCGACGTAAAATTTCCGACGTTTGTTAGTCTGACGGATTTTGTCAAGAGTCAATATAGGATATTGCAGAACACGCAGCCCATTGCTGGGGTTGATAGCTCATCGCGTGACAAACCCGTCAAACCCGCACGGAGCCAGGCGCCGAACCCGCAGAGCTATGTCACAAGTACTAGCTCACAAAAATGCTTTTGTGATAACAATATAGTCCATGACCATTTCTACAAGTGTCCCGCATTTAACAATCTAACCCCGTCAGATCGGTTTAAATGCGTCAAAGAACGCAACGCGTGCATTAATTGCTTGAGCACGAAACATAAATTGCGAGATTGCAACTCTACTTTAACGTGCCGTGCTTGTCGGCAAAGGCACCACACACTATTGCATTTTAATAAAGTGGAGATGCAAACTTCGCCGAGCACTCGCTCTATCGTTCCTAATGCACACGCCGCGGCAGCGCCTCCTACATTGGCAAGCGCTAATAATTGCATTCCGTCAGCTAGTACAGGCCCCTCATGCAGCCTCGCGCCCTCGACGCAGGCCCTCGCCGCTACTAACATGACCTATCGCACCGCACAGCGCACGACTGTTCTATTGTCGACGGCTAAAGTCATAATTTACGACGCTACGGGGTGCAAGCACTTAGTTAAATGCCTCTTAGATTCGGCATCGCAAAGCAGCTTCATTACGCAGGAATGCTGCTCACGCTTAGGTTTGACGACTAGCGTAAAAGGTACGCACACTGTTGTGCGCGGCATCGGTGGTTCCGAAAAACCAATAAAGGGTAAAGTGCAGTTTCAAATCTATTCGCGATTTAATGACGTTGTCAATTTTGACGTGACAGGTCTGGTCGTGGACCGCATCACGGACGATCTGCCATCGGTGTCCATAGACGCGTCCGCGTTTTCACACGTGAAGACGCTTCCGCTCGCAGATGACACCTTTATGACTCCCGCCAAGATTGATGTACTTTTAGGTGCTGCGGTTTTCTCGCACTTATTGCTACCTAATTTAGTTCACAGTAGTATTGACGGTATTCCGCCCGCTATTGAGACTGTATTGGGCTACGTAATAATGGGTTCGGCTCCTGCTTTGCAGGTCCCATACAAAGTTACATCGGCTTGCTGTTCTTTCGTCCAAGATTCCTTAGATAATCTCCTAAAGAGGTTTTGGGATCTCGAAGAAATATCAGCGCCACCCGCCCACAGTCAAGATGACTTTGAATGTGAGGATTATTTCCGCGCCACTACCACTCGTGACGTTAGTGGCAGGTACACTGTTGCGTTGCCGTTTTGCAATGATGTGTTTAAATTAGGAGAGTCGTACAGGTCGTACTCCGCCGCCCAGAGGCGTTTTCTGTGCCTCGAGAGGAAGTTGGAAGCATCGAAGATGTTACGTACCGCCTATGACGATATCATTCGTGAATACGTCAGTAAGGGTTATATATCGGAGGTGACGCGCTTGTTAGATCTTTCTGACGTAGCCTACTATATACCGCACCATGCTGTCATCCGTGAAGACAAGACGACCACGAAGGTACGCATGGTTCTGGATTCCAGTAGTAAAACAAGCACGGGTCTTTCCCTTAATGATGTTTTATATCCGGGTCCTAACCTACAGGGTGATTTATTTTCCATCCTATTAAAATTTCGATTGTTTAAAATCGCACTGTCGGCCGATTGTCGTCAGATGTTTTTGCAAATCGGAGTTCGTGAATCCGATAGGCAATTTCAGCGAATCTTATTTAGATTCAATCCTCAACACCCTATATCCACCTACGAATTTAATCGAGTCTGCTTTGGCATGAAATCAAGCCCATATCACGCACTACGCGTGGTTCATCAATTGATAGCTGATGAAAAGCACAACTTTCCTAAAGCGGCGGCCATTGCAGCCACCTCAACTTATATGGATGACGTCTGTTTTAGTCTGATGGCAGACGACTACCCGCAAAACGACGAATCTGTCGCCGTTGACGTCTCCAAGGAACTTATTGCTTTATTCAAAAGCGGTCAATTCGATCTCGTAAAATGGACTTGCAATTCTGAAGCAGTTTTGCGTGAAATTCCTGCATCACACCGGGCAACTGTCGATCTTGAAATTGATCGAGGGGTATCCCAAAAGGTCTTGGGCCTCTGTTGGAACAAGTCGAGTGACGTCCTTCATTTCAAGGTCACTGCTCCCGACACCACGTGTACTAAACGGACTATTTTATCGGCAGTCGCGCGGTTGTGGGACAACATAGGGTTGGTGGCTCCTGTCACACTATATGCTAAGAGCCTTATACAGGAGCTTTGGCTCTTGAAGTGTGATTGGGATGATTTGCCTCCACGTCACATCGTTGTACGGTGGGAACAATTCTGTTCTGAACTGCCGAAGCTGAATGAAATACATATACCGCGACATCTCGGAATAGTTCAGGGCTGCACAGTTAACCTCTTGGGATTCGCCGATGCGTCGGAGCGTGGATTTGGTGGAGCCATATATTTACGGGTTCAAAATGGATCGAAGGTGACTGTCCGTCTCGTGTGCTCGAAGTCTAAAGTCACACCACTCAAGACTGTTTCGGTTGCGAGGCTTGAGCTATGCGCAGCAGTTCTCTTGTCCAAACTCATGCGAAAGGTTCTGAACAATTTTGAACCTCGCTATAAAATAAATAAGGTGTATGCCTTTACAGATTCCAAAGTGGTTCTCTGTTGGATCAATGCCTCCCCGCATCGCTGGCAAACGTTTGTTGCTAACCGTGTCGTAAAAATAATTGAAAATATTTCGGCCAGCTGCTTTTATCATGTCGCTGGTGTAGAGAATCCCGCAGATTGCTTGTCGCGCGGCTTATTGCCAGCGAAGCTAGTTAACCACCCGCTGTGGTTCAGTGGTCCACCGTGGGCCCTAAAGGACCCAAAAGAGTGGCCTATAAGAGAGCTCGACCGTGACTCAGTTGAGGTGCCAGAGCTTAAACCGCTTGCTCACGCTGTGACTTCGAGTGGGGAAGAATCTCCACTTTATACGCTCGCTCAGCGAGTTTCATCCTGGTCTAAATTACTTCGCATTGTCGTGTACGTGTACCGTTTTGTTTCACCGTGTCTACGTACTAGCACGGGTTCAGTTACTCGTTCGGATTTGGAGTTTGCTGAAATTAAAATTTTAGCTTCTTTGCAGAATGTGCACTTCAGTGATGACATTTGCAACCTAAAGAGCAATAAACCTTGCTCTCCCGCTTTGCAAAAGCTCAAGCCCTACTTAGATGACAACGGATTAATCCGCGTCGGCGGCAGATTGTCTAATGCTGGCTTAGAGTATCCACAAAAGCATCCCTATGTGCTGCCGCGACGTGATCACGTGATCGATTTAATCGTGGACTACTTTCATAAAAAACACTTGCATGCCGGGCCTGAGACATTAATGTCATTACTAAGACTGCAATATTGGATATTAGCCGCTCGCCGAGTCATTAGATGCCGCGTTGGGAAGTGCAACACATGCTTTCGACTTAAACCGCATGCACCCCCTCCTCTAATGGCAGATTTGCCGGGTTTTCGCGTAAACCAGGTTGCCAAACCGTTCACACATACAGGGTGTGACTACGCTGGGCCTCTCCAGTATACTCCCGTTCGTGGCAGAGGTGTAAGGAGTCGCAAGGCTTGGCTGTGCGTCTTCACTTGTCTGACGACACGATGCCTGCACATTGAGATCGCGACGGAACTGAGCACTGCTAACTTTCTTGCCGCATTAAAACGATTCTTATCACGCCGCGGACCTGTGCAGTGTATATACTCAGACCACGGCACAAACTTCATCGGAGCTCGTTCTTACCTTCGCGACCTATATAAGTTTTTTGATACATATCGTCCGCACCTTGAACAAGAGCTTGCTGAGAACCGCATTGACTTTAAATTTATTCCACCCGCCTCTCCACATTTTGGTGGATGCTGGGAGTCGATGGTCAAGGTTATAAAGAACCACTTGTTCAAGGCAATTGGCTCGCAAATTCTGTCCTATGAGGAGCTTCTAACGACCACTACTCAAATAGAAGCGATCATTAATTCGCGCCCGCTGACGGCCATGAGCAGCGACCCCGCTGAGCCGACCGCGCTTACGCCGGCTCACTTCCTCCACACCGCGCCACTGTTTTCCTTGCCCACACCATTTGTCGAATCATCTAATCTACTTCAAAGACATTTTCTGCTCGACAAAATTGTGCAGTCGTTCTGGCAGCGATGGCGTGTCGAGTACCTTCACCAATTGCAGTCGCGAGTGAAATGGAACACGCCCTCTGCTCCGATACGGGTCGGTGCAGTGGTAATCATAAAGGTTGACAATATTCCGCCTTTGTCTTGGCCTCTGGGCATAGTAACAGCAGTACATCCGTCGAAGGACGGCACCATCCGCGTCGTTACCATCAAGACGAGTAAGGGAATTTTAACGCGCCCAGTGGTTCGATTGTGTCCTTTGCCTAGTCAATAGGTGGTGGGAAGAGAGTTTAAATTTAGAATTACTACTTTATGTTAATTTCTTGTTTTATTTTAATACCTTAAGTTTTGGTTTATGTCAACCGTACTTACTGTGGGTGCATCTCTGTATCCCTGTTATTTATTTTTAAAGGTAACCCTTTAAGGTCGGGGGGAAATGTTATCGCCATAACACCGCCTTCTTTCTCCGAATCCTTCCCGCCGCTTTGCCGCTACCACGTTAATTTTAAATTTAGTTCTTTTTTCAAGCATATATATTTTTGACAGTCTTGGTGTCAATTCGCTCGCGATCCGCTGATAGAGAATTATTTTCCGGAAATATTGTTTAGGAAACCGTTTCTAAATTTCGCACCCGCTTCATAAAATTACATCCCACAACGCAAAGAAAATATTAAATCCAGTGCACGCCGACTGAAAGACGATACCGACCGAGACAGAATCGACTGAACCGACGACCCCTGACTGCTCCGAACTGGATGCCAGCGGCATAGCGGTAAGTACTGTCCTTTTCTTTAACTGTTCTACGTTATTATTTTCCACTCGCGTCGTCTTTTAGTCATAGGGGCCAGTTAGAGCTTGTCCGCCTTCTGGCCCACATAACCCAGATCTTAGGATCTGGTGGTCCTTCACCGATCTCCGCTTCAAGCATAGAGGCATTCCATCTTAGTCCTCATGTTGGCAACGCATTTGAGGTCTTAGGATTTATAGTCCTGTGAATTAAAATGTCTATGGGTCTCAGATTCCACTTACCATCAGGTGGCCTTAGTGCTCGTGTGCCTTCTCCTTATTATAAAAAAAAAAATGTTGGGATCGGCGGCATCGCTAGAAAATATTTTGCTTTCTAAACCTCCCGCTACGAATTACTTGCAGATGGTAGCGTTAGACATATTTTACCATATTGTGTAATCTTTTTGCTGTAAATAAATATTCAAATCAAATCAAATTAAATGCATTTCTTTTATTACATTTAGAGATATTAGATTTAGTTCCGCTATACTGATAGTACATAGATTGTGTTAACGAAATGGGCGTGAGCACAGTTTAGCTGAATTTGAGCTCACCCGTGGTCAGCCATGGAGAGATCACAATGACCACTACTTAGATTAACTAGTTACATAAAACTAAGCTCGTTAATAAACATATAAGTAAGTATGAATGAACAGTAATAAACTCCCAAATATTGTATGTTAACTTTTATTGTAAAATTTTAATTTTTTGGACGCATCCCTTAGAGCCCTTTCACACTAGCGTTTTTGTCGGCGGTTTCTCGGCGGAGCGGGAACGCGACCGGAACGCTGCGAGCACGCGACGGTAACGCGGCGTGATTATGATAAGAATTGCAAAACGCGGCGTGCACGCGGCCGTACCGCAGCGGATAAAAAATCGCGACGTGCATGACGCGCTCTTCAGTTCTTATAATAAACACGCCGCATTTCGGTCGCGTGTTCGCAGCGTTCCGGTCGCGTTCCCGCTCCGCCGAGAAACCGCTGGCAAAAACGCTAGTGTGAAAGGGCTCTTAACGGGCTGACAACATTGACATCTACAAATTAATAATTGATGTAACTATGTAATTTCAGTCTAATATTATAATTAACTAGCGACCCGCCCTCGCTTCGCTCCGGATTAAAGTATTATACATATAAAACTTCCTCTTCAATCACTCTATCTATTAAAAAAAACCGCATCAAAATCCGTTGCGTAGTTAGGGATATAGGGACAGAAAAAGCGACTTTGTTTTATACTATGTAGTGATAGAGTGTACACAAACTCGGAAATTCATAATAGCAACGCAAATTGAACATTCGCCAATGCTTCATCTCAAACTTTTTCAACCACCGTACCTGCATCACAAAATCTGGGGCATTTTTGAAACTCTCCAGCAGAATCTTGCCGAGATGATACCGGTCTGAAGGTATTCCTGTGTTGGCCACTATCCCCGAAGTCAGCTCGCTCATGTACCAGTGCACCGCGTCGTTGGTTCTTCTCATCGGATACATGCTGTTAACAGTTCTTTATAGTTATCAAATAAAATGACCCTCAGCCCTTATAAAAAGTACGGCTCCAAGCCTTATGGCCGAAATATTCGTGGTGAAATGTAACGTTCCCCAACCTCTTCATGAACCTACACGATGGTACCGAAATATAATTCAGAATTATTTACAGTTACAGGAAAAAGGTTATTTGGCAAATGAAAAGGGAAACTATACATTGGGTCAAACATATTTCGGACCAAAGGCAGGATCCCAAAAAGTACCTAAGGTAAAAGCACCAATGTTCGACACTTTTAGTTCACATGCACCAGTAGTCGACAGAAGCTTTTAATTCAAAGATCATAGGGTTACAAATTGATTGTTGCAAAACAAATGAATAACTTATCTTCTTTGCATAAGAGTCTGTGTCGAACATTGCTCCTAAGTCGAGTACTGGTGTCGTTACCTTACCTATACCCGAAATTAGACTAAGTACCAACTTCACCATACGAATACGATGTCAACCACTTAACAGACGATTAGAGCGTTAACAGTTGTCAAAACGTATGAACTAACAGTCGATTAACATTGATTAAATTTAACATCGTATGGTGAAATTGGTACTAAGGCTGGGTTTTATAAATTTCGATCAGGAATGTCAAAATCGTATGAAGTTACTAAAATTTGATCTGACATATTTACTAACAGGCCTTTATAAAACCGAACCTTAAATCAATCAGATAAAACTGAGTAGCATACAGAAACTAAGTGTTCCAGAAATATTTGTACACGCGATGAACATGAACAGTCAAGGGCAAAGATAATTATGTATACACTTTAGTACCTTGTCTATTTAACGTCACGTTTAAGCTGTCATATGAAATTGTGACAGCGATCAAAGCGGCAAGGTACTAAAGTGTATACATATTTTTGCCCTTGACTGAACATCCTTAGTAATTTAAATATGGTAGGGGCCAAATAATTCTCATAATACGTTACCTAAGTACTTAAACCTCTGAGAAATTTTACTGTTAGTCATAACTACGCCCGCGACTTCGTACGCTTTTAAATCAGTTCACGAGGGAATAGCGATATGAAAGGTAGGCTATGTATTAGTCCAAGGTATGAGCTGTTTGCATTCCAAATTTCACCAAAATCCATTCTGTAGTTTTTATGTGAAAGTGTAACAAACATCCATCCTCCTTACAAACTTTCGCGTTTATAATATTAGTAGAATGATGATAGGAATTCGGCCATCCCTGATTACTTACTCAATATTTTATTGAAATATCTTTCACCAAAAGTATAATTGCACCGAATTTTTATTTCATCAAAATGCATTTCTCGCCGCATGAGAAAATGTTTCTTGATAGTCACGAGTCTAACCTAACCTAACCTTCATAATTAATAATTCAAATATCCTGAAAACATTTTTAGCAGAAAATAGCATTTGGCGAAATGAAAATCGATCTAATGATACAATCGATGAAGTGAAATTCCATAAAATCTTGGGGTAACCCGACCTTGACTATATCACCACAGTCGACACGATCTCACGACAAGCACCTTCTAACCCTTTATTTAATGTCTGAAAACATTTCAGCCATTTGTCATTTCAATATTCCGGTCGATTAATGTCTATTCTAGCTCCCAGGTACGATTAATAATTGAGCTCTATTTTCTAGTACTCACGTAAGGTTACCGATGTTCGACACTTTTAGCTGACACGCACCAATAATCGGCAGAAGCTTTTAATTCTAAGATCATAGCCCATAGGGTAATAAATTGATTGTTGCAAAACAAATGAATAACTCTTATCTTCTTCGAATAAGAGTCAGTGTCGAACATTGGTCCTTTATCGAGTACTGGTGTCTTTACCTTATGAACAAACAGTTTCGTTCAAGCAGTGAATGAAAAGCAGTGAAACAGTCTTGAAAAATATCGACCCTTGATTGAATTTATATTAAAATATTTAAGATTCAGAAATCCATGCGCAATAGCTCGCAAATGCTCGTCAATAGATGAAGGTTATTTTCAAGAGCACTTCGATGATTCTAATCAAACTATTAAAATAGATTAGGATCTATGCAATCGACTATAATACCAAGTGCCCAAAAGTCGTCACTTGCAACCAATAGATTCCAGGCTCGTGATACAATCTAACGTACCTTGAAGACCGGAAGACGCTGCAGTTAAAAACGATTTCTCCCAAACATTGCAGTTTGACGGATCTATACCCGAAAAACTCCTATTCCGCAATTTTCAACAAAATAGCTAGAGCCGTTGTCCAAAACGCGATTATATTACCTACATAAACACACGTGCATAAGTATTTTGGTTTTTAAATGCTCACCTCGATTTAAATAATAGGGATATTCAATTCTTATTATGCGCGCTGACACGTTTAGTTCCGTCTGGTTTAGAGACCTGATTACTAGTGTCGCGAGAAAAGCTGCCTGTTACTTATAGCCTTACTCATAAGGCGAGATTACATTGAAGACATTTTAATATTATGAAAGTCAGTTTTTCGCAGCAAACAACATAAACCAGTCCACCGCTCTGCTGCTCATAGGTTTCCAGAACAATATTCAAAATAACCACGTCTAAAATCTTTGTCAATTGAACTTGGAAAAAATGAAAACAAATTAGTACTGTTTGACACATAACCTCAAAAAATCACCAAGCGTATTTTTATTACAAAAAACGTATAATGAATAGTTATTTCAACTCAAACTTAACATGAAAATAATGATCTAGTGTAAGTATTGATCAATTTAAAGACCTCACTTGGTCTTTAAAAGTACGTGATTATCGCGTAATAATGGTGAATTGGTTCGTTTGGTTTTCGTGTACATCTTTTCTCAAGTTCAATTGAATTGTCTGTATTTATTCATAAACTAGCATAATCCGCAGAATTGCTAGTGGCCAAAGAGTTCATTCTCGGGGTGATGTGTCTAATTTACTTACGGGTTTCACGCATTGGCCGGTTCTATAATTTGCAGGATACCAAAATGTATGGAGTTGTATGAAGACGCTTTTAACTTACCGTCCATGGTACCGCGTGGTTTACCGCGGAGGTGGACGGTAAAATCGTGCCGTTTACTATGATTTAGCATGATTTTATTACTAATCAACTATTGAATAAAAAAATCATCAAAAAAGGTCGTAGAGTATCGAAGATTCAACCAAAATCATGCGACAACGGCGTCATGTTTGAAAGATTAAACTATCGAGGATTTTGTTTATAATCGCGTTTTCACGTTTAACAGTCTCAAGGAAATATGACCAAGTTTAACATATCCAAAGAGCAGACCATAGGCGTCATAAATAAATAAATATCAGAGGACAATGTCACACAAATTGACCTAGTCCCAAACTAAGCTCTAGGCTTGTACTATGGGTACTAGACAACGATAAACATACTTAAATAGAAAAATATATACTTAAATGTATAGAAAACATCCAAGACTCGGAAACATATCGCGCTCATCACACAAATATTTGCTCTTAGCGAGATTTGAACCCAAGACCGCTGGCTTCGGAGGCAGGGTCACTCCCAACTAGGCCAACGTGTCGTCAATACAATTACACGCAGGTTAATAATCCGTCCGTCGAGTTGTAACGCGAGTTAGTTAATCACCAAACAGTGTGACCGCGCCTTACCACTACATTATTCACGCCATAACTACTGGCTGTAGCCCGCGAAATGATGGCTTTGTCGTAAGTATGAAATCACTATAATCATTTATTAACCGCTTGTCCAAAGAACAAGGGGATAACCTAGTTTTATACACATTAACTTTTAATCTAGGTATCGTTTTAGTAAGTATTAAAACGCTAGACAGTTTAGGTAATGTCAATTAAGCAGGTCACAAGTTTAAAAAAACATAGATAATAATGGATGAAATAAAAACATAATGGCCACAAAGAATGGCCGACTCACAAAGTCGACCAAAACAATAACAATTGTAGGGCCTAATATATATATATAACTAAGTACCAGAAGAAAAAAGCATCTCGACAACAATGTAACATTTTATAATAAATTGAAAAAATGGCTTACTGTACAAGCATTTTATACACTGAATATATCCTTAAATATGTAAAATTTGAAATTTTAACTACTGACTACCGATTGGATAATTATATTTTAATCGTATATCTATTTGAATCGTAATTGTAATGTGATAAATATGTACCTACTTATGCAATTATCAAATCTAATTAATTCTGTAAATTTATGTAACCTCTTGATGTGTAATTTTTACAATTTTATCAATAAATTAGTCTGAGTAAGTGTTATAAAGCTCGCTGTTTTCATTTCGAGTTTGTCCTTGTCGAGGTCTGTCCGAATTGATATGATCATATTTTCCTTAAACCTATCGCCAAGTAACAGTGGTTAACAATGCAGTTGCGGTCTTAGGATTGCCCCCCCCCCCCCTGTTTTTCTCAACACAGCGCCGCGTCGATCTCAAAGGTGAAGTTTTATCCGGCAAGTTTAAGAAGTCCCGTCGGAGCGTACAAAACACATTTTAGCGCGTGCCTTCTTAATTAGGCAGCTTTATACAACACTGAACTCGACTCACCTGCCTGCTGCCTAATTGAGAAGGTCACAGAACTCAAAGATCCCCTTACCATCAGATGGATCGATGCCAAAAAAAAAGTTCAAGAATATCAGTGTATAACTATTAAATGTTCAGTCTATGATCCTTAGTCTTCTTGGTGTATTCTGACCCAAGACGAATATTAAATGAACAAATGCGCAAAGACATACTTTAGATGGCTAAAATGCAATTTTACATATGATAGTCTATGTAATTATTGGCTCATCTGCATAAAATCCCACGGTTTAAAAATTACGTAACCTTGTCACGATTTCATACTAATGTTCGTAGAATGGGGATTTTTATTTCAATACCCTTTCCTATCTACTTTGCAAATATTTTACTACTTCACGTGATACGTAAAGTCACGTGACCTACCAAAGACGCGATTGGTTTAAAAATTTAAAGAAAAGAAACGCTAGTTAGCGAACGCATATAGGCTTGCGACTTCGTCCGCGTTGATTTCGATTATCGTTATTCCCTCAGGAACTTTTTTGGATTCCTATGTGTTAATCCAGGTTGAAAAATCATCATCAGTAGCTGAGATATTTTATGTTATTTCATTTACTTAGCGGTCCCCCGCCGTGTCAGTTTAGTTAGTGTCAGTGTTCAGTTAACTATCTACCTATCAAACAATCAGCCCTTAGGGCCACTACTTATTTATTTTTAGAGGTTTTTTTCACAGACTAATTAGAGACGGGGGTTTTTTCTAATTTAATTTTTATTTCACTCTTTTGCGTCGGGGGTTAAAAAACTAAAAAAAACTTTAATGATAGCGCATATAACGAATTTAAAAGGAAAACTATCACGACTAAGTAGACATTATTGGTTTTTGGGATACAAGCGATTTAAGTGTTTATACTCGTAACTACCTACTAAAATCATCTAAGACGGCACCAAATTACTGTAAATAGAAAAATAGTTACTACTTAACGTACTTAACGTACGAAAAGTACTTAACGGCTTCAGAATCCTGGACATAAACGATATAAGTAGGCGGTTGGGAGACTTGAAAGTTTTAACATGACGTTACAGCGACAAAGTTTACTAAATATATTACCCGTGTACTTACTTATGGCTTTACTTAAAGTTATTAGAGTAAATTATATAATAATCAGGAAATAACATGGTAAATAACATGATTTTGATAATAACCATGACCCGCAAAAGTAACATGATTACGTAAAAAACTTACCTGTAGGTTGCTTTTTTACATAATTATATTATAAAAAAACTGCTACGTACCGACATTAAAGCAATAATTGCTTCTTTTAAGAAATTGCTCTGATGTCTTTTGTAGGTTAAATTAAAAATAAAACATTACTTATTCTGGTTAGTATACTTACCGCCTGTTCCACAATCGTCAAGTAACGCATATCTGTCAAAAAAAAATAGCCCTTTTCCTTTCTTACACCTGAAAATAGACAAAGAGAGGGCTATCTTTATTTGACAGATAAATTTACTTGTCGATTGTGAAACAGGCCCTTACACTTTTATAGTACCCTGTCACTTTACGCTATGTTTCAACTACTACTACAATTTGACAAATGTCTTTAACCGACCGAAGCCGTAAGCTGTCAAAAAATGACAAAGTCTATACTTCGTTTTTTAGGGTTCCGTACTCAAACTAGGAAGCCTTATAGTTTCACCATGTCCGTCCGTCCGTCCGCAGCCTAGTGCAAAGACCATTAGTACTAGAAAGCTGCAATTTGGCATGAATATGCATATTAGTCACGCCAACAAGGTGGTACAATAAAAAGTAAAAACATTTTTTTTTTAGTGTGCTCGTCTACCCTATAGTGTGAGGTGTCGTTGATAGGTCTTTCAAAAATATTATGGGTGTGTGAAAAAAGTTTTTTAATTAAGTAATCCGTTTATTAAATATTAAGCTTTAAAGCGTTAATTTTTGTTAGTTTCGAGTGTCCCCCCCTACAGCCAAAACTACAAATACTAAAAATCTGAAAAAAATCTTAGATGAAAGAGCATATAACCAATTTTAAAGGAAAACTGTCACGACGTAAACATCTTTGGGTCTTGAGATACAGGCGATTAAAGTGTTTATACCTACTAAAATCATCTACGACGGCACCAATTGACTTTAAATAGAAAATTAGTGATTACTTGATGATTTTTTATGTTTGTAGTACTTAACGGCTTCAAAACCATACACTGAGCATGGTCCGATATGCTCTTGCCCAGTTTTTATGTTTGTAGTACTTAACGGCTTCGGAACCCTACACTGAGCATGGTCCGACATGCTCTTGCCCGGTTTTTAGCATTATAAATATTATAATAAATAACGGTCAAATTCGCAGTTGTATCCTTTAACGACGTGAATAACACTGTAAAAAGCGTGCAAATATTCAAATTCTTGTTGTTAATTACTTATAGAAGAGACAATTGTTTTTAATTACGGTGCAAAATAACGTTAACAATTAAAATCTTAAGATGGCGCCGAGCGTTCAGTGGCGCCCTCATTACTTTAATGGTGTTTTCTAATAAACTAAAGCATTATCTTAATATGAAAGAGCGTTTTACTGTTGTACAAATGAATACGCAGCAGTATATACCATACATGACATAGTTTACCTTTAACATTCGTGTAGTCAACTTATCGGAAAAAGGCGGCCGCTTTTTCCGTTAAGTTGCTCACTTATAGTTCAATTGTTGTTGTGTCATATTCTCTATAATTTGTGTATTGATTTGTCCAACAGTAAAGCGCTATTTGATTTTAAGATAATGCTTTAGTTTATTAGAAAACACAATCAAATTAACCAGGGCGCCACTGGACGCTCGGCGCCTTCTTAAGGAGATTGTGAAGCGATGCTTAAATCGCGTAGCTGTCAAAAATATTCCATACAAATTTAGCTCCGGGCGATAACGTTTCTCATTCCCTAAATCTAATCCGATTTCCACGATTTTTGAATATGTTGTAGATATTATAAAAACTAGGTCTGTACGTTCCTGCTTTTGTTTCCTTGGAAAGGAAAACGTACAGAGCTATACCATCTTCAAAGCCATTTGGCTCTCCGGGCCATAAAACCCCGAGGCGGGGCAATAAAGTTAGAGCTGTGCGCGTGCAATCCGTTGTATCGATGAAGTATCGATGAAAGGACGATGGGTAAAAATGTCCCCACCCACCAACAGTGATGAAACATGTGCCAGTTTATAGATCTTGGCAATATGATGTATTTTTTCTATGGCGACGATCACCATATGTATGGGGTTTTCTTGAAAAATCATAATCTTATCGTATGGAACTATGGAATTTGTTTGAAAATGAACACGTATGTAGATGGTATATACATATTATGTATGTATTTATTTATTAGTGTATTTCATGTATTTATATTTATGTAGCATATTGATATTATGTAAGTGTATATGTTTATGTAAGTATATAGTATTTAGTTAAGTCAGAATCTATGTTGCACCGCCACTACAATCTCTGCTTTGCCTAAAGGTTAACTGGTAGAGAATGCCTTACGGCATTAAGTTCGCCTTTTGCATATTAAGTGTATTCTTTTTTTGTGCAATAAAGATTAAATAAATAAAATAAATAAATAAATGATTTGCCTTGCCTGGCCCTTTGTTTTCATTAAAAAATTCCCATTGATTTTGCTACGAAGATAAGTATTTTGTCTTTTATTGGGTCCTAATGAACATATAGACCTGTAGCCCGTTACTGTTGGAGGGGGGGGACGGGGTCCATACAAAATTGCCCATCACCCTTTAGTTTAACCCTATTGAATTGATATGGGCGCAAGTCAAAGGGGAGGTAGCCACTAAGAACAAAACATTCAAAATCGCAGATGTTGAAACGTTGCTACACGAGGCGACTGGGAATGTAACGGCGGAAAAATGGAGAAATTGTGTCAGGCACGCAGACACCTTGCAGGATGAAGATCTGAAAAGGGCTCACTTATCGGAACGCTTTGTTATTAATGTAGTCGAAGATAGTGATATAGAAGACGAAGAAAAGACGAAGAAAAAGAAAAAGACGAAGAAGAAGAAGAAGAAGACGAAGAGGACGATTTCTAATAATTTATTTTTTTATTTTTAAGATAATTTATTAAGCAGTGTTAATATTAGTTTGTATGTAAGTACAACAATTTACAAATAAATGATATTTTAATTATTTGATTAAAATTAAATATAAAAATATGTTATTTTAAAGGTTAGTTTATAGTTTTTTTTAAATTGTATGTTTTTAAATAACTGTTAGATCTTTATTTTATGTGTAGGTTTTATATGATATGATATAATAAATAATAATAAAATAAATATGTTACTTATGGTAAAATTTATTTGTATCATTTAATGAGTATTTACTAGGTATCGATAGTGACACGGTAACATCCCTACGCGCGCCACCGAGATCCAATCACAAGGCAGTGATCGGGCAAGCGGTATGTGCTGTCTCGCTCTAACGTTTTATGGCCCGTAGAGCCAAATAGCTTTGAGGCAGGTATAGTTTTTCAAAAATCGGAAAAATTGGACAACGTTTAAGGGGAGAAAAACGTTATCGCATTTTGTATGTTTTTTTTGCTTCACAATTCTCTTAAAAAACGGTTTAAAGGCAAGTTCTAGGAAATGACAGATGAACGAGTGGTATACAAATATATGACAGAAGCGCGTGGGCCTAGCTCCATGTGCTTCTGTTATACTTAATGCACAAGAGTAGATACCACGTGTTTTCATACGGGCATGTATTTTATCCAGACGCAGTTAACGGTCATACAAATCATGTGAGAATATTTTGTTGTTAACTTTTATTATTGCGTAGTTATTTTTTTAAAGATTTTCTTAGGAGCAATGTACCGTACGAAGTGCGAGAGCGTCAGTCGTCAATTGCAAGGTTGACATGTGGAAAATAAGTACCTATCTCAGGCAAATGAACCGCCACGATTAAGTAATTTAATGTACCAATATCAGAATAATTAATTAATGGTGAACCGTACCTAATTCAAGACATGACGATTACATAGACCCTTTATTTAATTGGCGCAATACTCGTACATTGCTTGCTGAATGAATTAGTAACAAAAAATAAAATACAACTAATGTTGCTTTTACACAAGTTTTTACGTTTATTAGCGTGTACTTATATTACATACATACATAACATCACGCCTTTATTCCCCGAGTGGGGTAGGCAGAGCTACATAAATACCAACAAATGTAAAAAGACTTGTTGATAATTCTGTAACCACATTTTGCACAATCAGGCCAAGAAGTTTACTAGTGACAGGTTGCAAGCCCATCGCCTAACAGTACTACAAGCCCTTATTCCCTTATATTAAATGTTAAAATAAGTACCTAGGTATATACTTTTTAGGACCTAGCCCCATGTGCTTCTGTTTTACTTAATCCACAAGAGTATAATTGTCCTCGAATGTGATACCCATGGATTAAGTCGCTAATAAGTATTGTTATGTTCCGGTGTGGGGATAAGACAACCGGTGAAATTACTAGCATTGAGGCATTCCATCTTAGTCCTCAGGGTTGGCAACGCATTTGAGGTCCTAGGATTATAGTCTTGACAATTCAAATGTCTATGGGTCTCAGATTCCACTTACCATCTGGTCGCCTGAGTGCTCGTGTGCCTTCTCATTAACATAAAAAATGTCAATGGTGATTGTCTAAATTCGACATTGGTAAAATACAGTGTTAAAACAAGGAGTGAAACTATGGTTTCCATAAAGTGTCCACACCAGGTATTTAAGATGAATTTTTAAAATGGAGATACTTATACCCTGGATTAATATAAAGGCCTAATAATAGGATTTATCCCGGAATCCTATTAACATCATAAAAGCGAAAGTTTGTGTGTTAGCTCGTTACTCCGTAACGCTGCAACGGCTGGATGGATTTGGTACGTCGTTCGTCTTCAAACAAAGGTAAATCGTGCAGTTTGCATGTTTGCGTGCCTTGAACGAAACTCACCAAGCTCACCAGGGGCCCTAGCCAAGATGCAAACGCTCCTAACGTTTTTCTTTTCTATCGCTCAAAATGTATGGGATGACAGTCGACCACGTGGTTTATCGAAACGCACGAGAATGTCATCCCATACATTTTGAGCGATAGAAAAGAAAAACGTTAGGAGCGTTTGCATCTTGGCTAGGGCCCCTTAACAGACCAAGCTGGTTTAGTCGGGGCCGCGCCTTCGCCGCGTTTTGTAAGTATCCAGCGACACGCATCGACGCAAGCCTAGCGCTTGAAAATAGGTATAATAACAGAAAGTCGTAAAGGGCCGGAAGCGACCTACTCTTCTACTAATACTAGTTGGCATAGTATACCTTCCGATGTCTGTACACGTTTCCCTACCAACTCGGTTTTGTGGAAGGTTTCCTTCGTCCGTTGCGTAACTTGATATATTTGATGCCATTCGCTAAGAATTGTATATGATTTTCTTGAAAACGCTCAGCGTGTCGCCGGCAAATAATAATGTTTCAGAGCCAATGCCAAAGACACGAAATAGTTTATTTATGGGTTCTCGAGGGCCGGACATTGACATGGTGTTTGGATTAACAACTCAAGTTCAAGTTAAGAGTATGTTGATTAATTCAATACGCCTTTGAATTAGAACGCAAGCCTTTTAACCTCGTATTGAAACCGGCTAAGTGCGAGTCGCTCTCGCAAACGAAGGGTTCCGTACCACCGTACAATATTAAAAACAAGCCATAAAATTTCGCCTTTATTTTTTACTTTATTTTGTTTTCAATAACTAGCGACCCGCTTTGCTTCGTTTTATGCGGGTTTTGTTTAAAACCCGAAATTAAACCGGAATTTACTACACACTAGATGTTTCCCGCGACTCCGTCCGCGTAGAAGTCGTTTATAGCAATTCCCTCAGAAACTGTCCAATTTTTCGGGATAAAAGTACCCTATGTCCTTCCCCGGGACTCAAATTATCTTAATACGAAATTTCATCTAAATCGGTTCAGTGGTTTATCCGTGAAAGCGTAACAAACGGACAGAGAGACAGACAGAGCACAGAGCACTTTCACGTTTATAAAATTAGTCTAGCTAGACCCTACCCCCAATTAGTCTACCTATAGATAAAAACCTTCCGTGAATAATTATCTAACTGATAGTAATAGTAGATAGCGGACAGGCAAAAAAACAGACAGACCCGGAAAGCCAATTTGTTTTATATTTTAATGAAAAAAATATGTTGTTATAGCGGCAATAGAAATACAATCCCTCTGAAATTTTCATAGATGGATGGACTCGTTAGCACCCTTTGGGTACTGAACCCTAAAAAGTAAGCCATAGCCAAGAGTTTACTTTTTACTGTAAGTGGGAGAAACGGGCAAGAGCATGTCGGACCATGCTCAGTGTAGGGTTCCGAAGTCGTTAAGTACTTACTAGAAACAAAAATCAATAAGTAATTTTCTATTTAAAGTCATTTGTTCCCGTCTTAGATGATTTTAGTAGGTATAAACAATTTAATCGCCTGTATCTCAAGAACCAATGATGTCGACTTAGTCGTGATAGATGATTTTCCTTATAAATTCGTTATATTATGTGCTTTAATTTAAGATTTCTTTCAGATATTTAGTATTAGTAGTTTTGACTGTAGGAGGGGGACACTTGATTCTTACAAAAAATTGCGCTTTAAAGCTTAATATTTCATAAACGGATCCCTTAATAGAAAACTTGTTGTCACAAATTTGCAATATTTTTGAAAGCCTTATCCTACGACACCCCACACTATAAGGTAGACGAGAAAAAAAAACCCCACGTTACGTGTAGGGGAAGTAGTTTTTTTCAAGATTTTATTTTATTGGCATGACTATTGTATATTCATGCCAAATTACAGCTTTCTAGTACAAAGATTCTCTGAGCTAGGCTGCGGACGGACTGACGGACGGACATGGCGAAAATATAAGGGTTCCTAGTTTGACTGCGTAACCCTAAAAAGAGGTAAAAGTCTTCAGGTTTAAAGATCAAGATGAAATAATTTCATAAATGGATCCCTTGATCGAAAAATTGTTTTTCACAAACTTACAATATTTTAGAAAGAACTATCGAACGACACCCCACACTACGGGGTAGACAAGAAAAAAAATGTCTTCCATATTTTATTGTACCACTTTGTTGGCGTGAGTAATATGTAAATTCATGCGAAGTTACGCTTTCTAGTACTAAGAGTGTCTGCGCTAGGCTGCGGACGGACGAACGGACGGACGGACGGGTATGGCGAAACTATAAGGGTTCCTAGTTTGACTACGGAACCCTATAAAAACTAAAGAATGCTAATTCAAAGTTCAAAATCCAAAAACGGTTATTTCGTGGTTTAATATTTTTACAGTTTTTGGTAAATAGTTGAATAGTTCTCCATAACCTAACCAAATACAAAAGAAAGTAATTAACGTAAATTTATTTTTATTAACTAAGTATTTGGTTTTATTTATCATTTGCAAGTATAATGATTGTATAAGTTACATATTTATAGGTAGAGCTGCATATTAAGTGAATGTAGATGGATTTCTTTTACACCAGTAGCGATTGACCTGGCTTATTCTACGGACGTGTATTAAAATGGAAGAATTCAGCGGAAGAACGTACCAGTTGGAGACGTCAGAGAACTTCGATGAATATTTGAAGTTTATTGGTAAGTCATTTATTAAATTCAACAACAAATATCATAATACTTAATATACGGTTCGAAAAGGTCTAGGAATACCTAACAACTAAATTCTAAATTTGACAAATGACGTAAAATATACAAGAAGAATAAACTAATAGTAACTAAAAAATAAAGGATCTAAAACTAAGCTTAAATAAAACCATATCTATGGTATAAAAACAAACTTAACATATAAAACTAAGAAGTAATTTGTTTAGTTTGAATGGGTGAATTTATGAAATCGTTTTTTCTTGTGTTTTACTTACTACGCAATTACCGTTCACACCTATGGACCTAACATACTGCAACGGGACAAGATTTTGACATAGCCTAGGGACTTTAATTCGTCTATTCCATTCTCCATCATAAGACTGAAGTGTTAAGGTTTAAAATAAAAGTGTGTTTAGAGTGGCTTGAGTCCTTTTATTATTAAGAAATATAAACCCCGTTTGGCTGTCATTTAAATTATTCCATTTTAATAGACTACTTTATATTTGACTCTAGTTCCCGTTTGATGTAGGTATTTGACATTTGTTCGCGGTACGGCGAGCTAAACTAATAAAACCCAGTGGGCCGAGCACACGCTGCCACGGGACTTAGTGTCAAATGACGTCAAACGGGAACTAGTGTCAAATATTGTTGTGAAATTATTAAAATGCCAACCACCCGGGGATTAAGTTGTTTAGTAATAAAAGGACTCGAGTCACACGAAACACACTTTCATTTTAGTCCTTAGTTATTTATACTTACGTTGGAATATAGAATAGACAAATTAAAGTCCCGACCCATGTCAAAAATTATCCCGTGGCAGCGTGCTCGGCCCACTGATTTTAATTGTCGTTTCTCTTTTAGAAGTGGGATTTTTTCACCGGAATTTGGCGGGTGACATGACATTGAAGTGCACCCTAGAGAAGAACTCGGACGGGACGTACGTTTTCCTCTTGAGTCATCGGTTCAGGAGCTCCCGGGTTACGTTCGTCCCTGGCGAAGAGTTTGTGGAGGAGAGAGTCGATCGCGTAAAGGTATGATAAAAATAAGCAAGTCGTGTGGAATTAAAATAAAAGGAAGCCTGTAACAGTTCATTGGGTGTCAAGTGAAAGGGTTAATTTTTTCATATTCCAATGTATTTTTACTAGCTTACATTTCGAATATCGTAATTCCCGCAAGAACATACATTTTTAGAATGTGAAGGCCACGCTAACTCACTCAATTAAATTTTCTATGAAACTTTTCCGTTCTGACACGAAAATTAGCTGTACGTTTGTAAGTTTGTAGGGATAATTTTCGTGTCACAACGGAACTTGTTCACTTTTGTTGTTTGTACGGTTAACTACGCTTAACTATGGTCCAACTATTTGGTCCTTACCCCTATGTGTTATAATCCCATAGTTTAAGTTATCTCCATTCCAGCGTGAAAGAGTAACAAACCAACACGCAAACTTTCGCATTAATAATATTACTATTAATAATAGTAGGATTGTTTTTTTAAATAATGATATAGTTCTTGATGATAGTTCCCCGCCTTATCTCCAAGTTTATGAGCCGAAACTTCTGAAATGATCCACATATATCAGTATAGGGTGGCGGGTGACAGCTATGAAAATTGTTTTAGTAAGGTCCAGGTTCAGCCATTGACCCAATCATCTGTTAGGGTTAAAACAATTACTTATTTGTACTAAACTTTGTCAAGCGTTACTTGGAAACGGTTACAGATATTAGCATAGTTTCTTGCAGAAAAATAAAGTACTTACTATAGATACATAATCTTCCATTTTCAGGTTAGGCCGTCGCATCGCCCTTTCCATATATTTTTCCATGTATAATTACGAGTATTTCTATTTAGGAGCGTCCCCAGTGAGAGCATTGGCGTGTAATATTCGAGTGGCGTGGACAATCAGCCGAGCGTTACTACGTCCACACCCACTTGAATATTCGACGCCGAATGCTCATTTCATGCGAATGCTCTCAGTGGGGATGCTCCTTAACTTTAGTGTTTCATGTATGTTTTAATTTTCAGGTGAAGTCAGTAATGACGATAGAAGGCAACAAACTGATCCAAACTCAAGTGGAGCCGAACGGCAGGAAATCGACGCACGTTCGTGAATTCACAGCTGACACCGTCGTCGTGGTATGAACATTCATTAATATATATATGGAAACGAAAACGATTAATTAATGTATATATTATATATATATGGTTGTACACTGTTTTACAGAAACTCATTTCATAGAATGTATCACTTCGCAGAATTTTCATATCATACAAAGCTAATTTCTGCTGTAACCTTACTGTTATTTTTGGTGGTCACAGGTCTAAACCAACCTAATCTACGTAACTCATGCTTAAGATAATCTGAAAACATTATGGTTTCAGCAGAAATAAGCTTCCTATGAAATGAAAATTCTGCGAAGTGATACATTCTATGAAATGAGTTTCTGTAGAACAAGGGGACGGACACCTATATATATCCATACGAGTATATATACTTCTCATAAATTAAGGCTTTCTTTTTAAAGTGATGAAATGAATTAAAAATGAAACAAAATATTTATACTAAGTACATAATAGTGGCTTGTGTTTGAGGCACAACAATCCTCGCAGACACTTCTTATGTAACAGAGGAGTGAAACCATGGAACAAACAGCCAGAACAAATAGTCTCAGCACTGAATGGTAAATAAAAACATCACTTGATATACAGTACAAAGAACACTTGATATAGCAGGAACAGGTGGATGTAGGCATTTATCAGTTGTACCAATTGCCGCCTGATAAAATAAATAATACTAATGTAACCCAAAGTGGTAGTTTCAAACCTTATGGTTTCTATATTGTTCATGTTATTAGGTATATTATTACGTGTAAATAGCGTAAAAAAAAAGATTAATCGAGAATATAGGTTGAGTCAAGGTGGAATACATGCTTAGATTCTTTGTGATGTTTTCGGTGTTAATTAAGTCACTAGGGGCCTATTGTAAAAAAAATATCTCATTTTAAGTTTTTTTTTCAGACGACCACCGCTGACGGATGGAACGGAAAATGTATCAGAACTTACAGATTTATAGAGTGAACTTTAAACGTACCTAATATATTCGTCTTCTATTCCATGATAAATAAATAGCTTCTGCATGCGGGTGTACCTGACCTGCATGTGACCTCTTATTTAAGTTAATTGGCTGTAGTGTTTACATGTAATTAGTTTTGCAATTAAATCTATTTTAATGTAATATACTATCAAAATTGTATTGTAACAACTTTTGGTGAACCATAAATAAATAAGTAAATATGACACTTGTAGTTTAAAAGGAGATGACGTAGACATAACTACTTAACTGATTGAACATGCCAAATTAAATATTAAAGATAAATTAAAGAAATATTAAAGATTTATTTACTTATTACAAGGCATTTTTTCTGTTTCAAACTTATTTTTAAGTTAGTACACTTCTACTCCATTTACTTTATCAAATTTCACAAGTAGTTTTTCTCTAAGAAAACTGTGTCTTTTAAATCACATTTCATTTCATTCAGCTGGCGAGTTATTGAGTGCCATTCTCTTTAGTCCAAGGCTTTTGTAAAAGGTGTAATAAATATGGGAGAACTTTGATTTTGTGAGTTTTCGGCTCTTTGGAGTTAGTTATCCTAGTCCAAACATGTTTTAAAAAAGTAAACGCGGTATGCACTAAATTTTATTTTTTATATTTTTATGTTAAGGTGAAGGCACACGAGCACTTAGGCCACCTGATGGTAAGTGAAATCTGAGACCCATAGACATTTGAATTCTCAAGACTATAATCCTAAGACCTCAAATGCGCTGCCAACCCTGAGGACTAAGATGGAATGCCTCTATGCTAGTAATTTCACCGGTTGTCTTATCCCCACACCGGAACACAACAATGCCATTGTCTTGGGGTCGCTGCCATTGTTAAATATGCTTTTTTACAAATTTTGCGTTTGCCTGGAACGCAGAACTTTGTTGGGATGATTTTACAACAGTAAGGAGAAGAGAAAGTCGGAGACTGACTTGCAGTTGTAAGAAAAACGAAGGTTTTTTTTTGTCTGATCTGCTTGCTGTTTGCTTACCTAAATATTATGTACGTTTTGTTTCATAAAACCGGCCAAGAAGTGCGTACTCGGTGCTAGCCCACACACACTTTTCAACTCGACGGACGATTTATGAACCTGCGAGGCTTTAAAGCGTACAAACAACATTTTAGTGCGTGCATTCTTACGCATTCACGTGAAATCTGAGACCCATAGACATTTGAATTCTCAAGACTATAATCCTAAGACCTCAAATGCGCTGCCAACCCTGAGGACTAAGATGGAATGCCTCTATGCTAGTAATTTCACCGGTTGTCTTATCCCCACACCGGAACACAACAATGCCATTGTCTTGGGGTCGCTGCCATTGTTAAATATGCTTTTTTACAAATTTTGCGTTTGCCTGGAACGCAGAACTTTGTTGGGATGATTTTACAACAGTAAGGAGAAGAGAAAGTCGGAGACTGACTTGCAGTTGTAAGAAAAACGAAGGTTTTTTTTTGTCTGATCTGCTTGCTGTTTGCTTACCTAAATATTATGTATGTGAGTAATACAAGATTTTTTTATCGAATAACCTTCTGATGTTGTGCACGTTTCCGTAACTAACCGGTTTTGCGGAAGATTTCCTTCGTCCGCTGCGTTAATTGATACGTTTGATGCCATTAGCTAAGACTAGTTGGTGATTTAAATACGCTAGTCGTGTCGGCGGCACTTAATAATGTTTCAAAGTCTATGCTAAGCACTCGATATAGTGTCTTTTGATTGGTTTTGAGGGGGCTCGGCATTAAACGTGTTGTTCATATTACATAATACGGCCTTAGTTCGAGTTTAGACTATGTTAATAAATTCACTAATCAAGTCCGAATCATCAAAATGTAGGTGTTTTATGTAAATACTAGCTTCTCTCCACGACTTCGTCTGCATACATTTCGAGTATCGTTATTCAATTTTTCAATTAGTATTTTTTGTTACACTCGTGTTCCCTCTAAAAACTGAAAAAAAGCTTAAATGAAAGCGAAAATAACGAATATAAAAGGAAAACTATCATGATTAAGTAGATAGACATCATTGGTTCTTGAGGTACAGGCGATTATAGTGTTTATACCAACTAAAATCATCTTAGATGGCACCAAATTACTTTAAATAGGAATTAGTTATTACTTGTTGTTTTTATGTTAGTACTTTAAGGTTTCGGAACCCTACACTGAGCATGGTCCGACATGCTCTTTTGCCCGGTTTTTTTTACTTTCTTTTTTCTATACAGTCACGGCAATAAGGCTACGTCAATAACTACTTACTTCATTGTGACAAAGCTCCATAGTTAAAGATAGGTACGTAATTCATTCATAATACAAATAATTACGTAGCCACGTAATGACATAAATTATGTTTATTACTCTGTTACTTCCAAGGCAACTCTAACATTAACTGGTAAAGTAAACAGATAAGTATATAGGAACATTATGATACTTTATCTTAAAGTTGAGTTTTTATGGTTTTTTAATAGATACATTATCAAAATATTTAATAAATAGATTCAGATAAAAAATACTCGCGTATTCATCATTCAACTATCTTCACTTAATTATTATTATAATACGTTTTGTTTCATAAAACCGGCCAAGAAGTGCGTACTCGGTGCTAGCCCACACACACTTTTCAACTCGACGGACGATTTATGAACCTGCGAGGCTTTAAAGCGTACAAACAACATTTTAGTGCGTGCATTCTTACGCATTCACGTACAATGATTTTGGAGTCATGATCAGGAATGGCCAAAAGTGAATAAGATGGTCATACTGAACACCTTTCCAATGGGACCAACCACGAAATCGCCGAAAAAAACCAGCTGTTCCATACATTAACTCTCAATTAATTCACCGTTAATGTATGGAACAGCTGGTTTTTTTTTGGCGATTTCGGGGTTGGTCCCATTGGAAAGGTTGTTCAGTATGACCATCTTATTCACTTTTGGCCATTCCTGATCATGACTCCAAAATCACCCAGTAAGTATAACACCCCCATTTTTGTGGAGGGTAAAAATGGCAAATTCGATTGAATGGGCTCCACAAATAGCAGCACAATAGGTACAGACCAGCAAAAGTATCAGTAAAGTTTCAGTGGGGCTAAAGACACGATTAGAAACCAAATCTTAGTTTTATTTTTCAAACTTGACACCTTTTTTGCATGTTTTTGGTTGTATCTTCGAAACCCTACGATCTTCAACGTTGATTTTTAAATAAATAGTTGAGTATTTAGAACTTCTTAATCCTGGTAAACCATTTTTTTTATTAATGTCGTGGTTTTAAAATTAACAACAACTATTTGAATTTGACACTGCCATGAAGGCGCACGCAAAAAATCTCCGTCTAACTTTCTCAAAGCCATCCCTTTTCATTCTTGTGTGGGCGTTGCAGCATATTTGGCCTCTTAAAACGACCATAAAGGCACACCGGATGCGTGCGCGTGACAAGCACTTATGCCTTCGCGTGCCACTGCGTTGTATAGTTGATATATTGTATGAGGATTCATACTATACAACGCAGTGGAACGCACGTGCGTCCCCATTCTCAAAACTGACCCGCTAAGCCAAATTACATTTATCATCTCGAAAAAAAAACTTTTTACTCTAATCTTTCTTCTTTTTCTGTGCACCCACTATGTATGTACAGTAATATAATATGAAATTGACTCAGTGAATGAAAGTGACAAGGTACTAAAAATCTTTATGACTTCGACTGTATTTTCAGATTGGATTTGGTCGACTGGTAGGCATTAGGTCCGCCATTTGTACTTATTTATGTGCAATAAATAAATATTAGATACTTACAAGTATCGATAACCCTCCGTAAAAAAATACTTTGATTAACAAATATCTTAGGTAGTGACATTTTAACTCTTGACATTGAACTTAGAAAAAAAAAGTTAACAATTCAAACTAGTTCGAATAAGGTATTCAAATTATTTTTGTACTTTCGTCACGACGTGTCTATTGAATTTGTTAGTTATAAATCGTATAAGACATGCAAATTTAATCGAATAATTTAAATGGCCATGGGGTTAACTAAATAAAAGAATGGTTTCTGATTCACTTACGTACTAAGTATTTAAAAGCAGTCTGTAATGTATTTTGAATTACATTATATATCACAATATGTTGTCAACTATACTTCTAACACTGTCTGTCTATCAGTTTGTTACGCTTCGATGAAATTTGGTTTTGAGATAGCTTGAGTGCCGGGAAAACGAATAGTATAAGTTTTAAGATCTTGTATGGATGCGTCAGCACTTTATTTTTAATCCCTATTAAATTTACAGTTACCTACTCGTAAGAGAAATTTAAAAACAAAGTGCCTACCTTATGGTCGGATTTTACCATGGTTAGTTATATTTATCAGTTACTAGCGACACGCCAGCGGCTTCACCCGCTGCAATTTTATGTCACTTTGTGGTATGAAAAATAGATGTTGGCTGATTCTCAGACCTACCCGATATGCACACCAAATTTCATAAGAATCGGTCGAGCCGTTTCAGAGGAATTCAATAACGTACACCGTGACACGAGAATTTTATATATTAGAATGATTTTTGGTGAATGATCTAACTTTTTGATTGGTGGTGGGCAAATACTTGACTTATTAGGTATGTGACTGATAAATCATCATTTTCTCAAATTTCACTTCATCCAATTGTATTATTTCATCGAACGCTATTTTTAACGGACTTCAAAGAAGGAGGAGGTTATCAATTCGACCGTTTGTTTTTGTGTGTGTTTGTTTCGCGATTACGCCGTCAATTAGGTATGGATCGATTTTGAAAATTATTTTTTCTGCTACAACCACGATGTTTTCAGGGTATCTTAAGCAATCATTACGTAGGTTAAATTAGGTTAGACATGTACCACCAAAAAAAAACTCATGCATCGAGAAATTCTTTTTGATGAAATAAAAATTCTGCGTAGGTACCTAATAATACCTTCGTTGAAAGGTCTTTCCATAAAAGTTACCCATGTGGCCGCCTGTGTATCTAAATCCACATAATTGAAATACTTATCAGGAAAGATAAAAGACTAATTCTGCTGCAATTCGAGTTTTTCCAATTATTTTACCACTTAGGTACCTTGACCTACCAATAAAGACGAAAAGTAGTAAGTAAAGTTTCTTGGGCGACTATAATTATAATCTGTAAAATAAAACTGACCCGCCATGGAACTGGGCCATTACTGTCAATTAAATAAGAGCTATCGTAACGATGACAATACGATAACATATTACAGGCTATACGGTTTTGGGTTTAAGCATGAAATTTGCATACGTATGTAAACTCCATACCATCTGACTTGTCTTATTTAGTACTTTTAAAACCTCAAAATGCTCCCTTTTCACCTAAAATTACAATTTTGACATAAACAAAACCATCCATGATGTAAAACCAGGAAACTAGTGTGCATAATTTGGTCTCTTGTTGCTTTTTTCACCAGAAAACTGCCGTTTCAGCCAAAAACGATGCATATTGAGGTAATAAGTGTTGTATTTGTATACATAATATATATATATAATAACCCAAAAAAATAAAGTTTCGCGTCACAATTATTTATTACTTAAACTAAATAAATTTCAGACCTTGAATTTAGAAAAATACATTTAGTTCATGCAAACAAAGCATGAGGATAAAATAATTTTGAGGAGTTTTAAAAAGGAATCCAGGAATTCTCTTGAATAATTCACTAACATTGCGCCAAAGTTCGACTCAGTTTGCCAACTTTTTGTATCTATCAATACGGATTTTTTATTATTGGTTGATTATAAAAAATCCGTATATCTACATACTTATACTGCCCTGATAAGCCAAGAGGAGGCATGTCAAATTCAATAGTCAAAGCAGATTAATTCCTCTTCCGTTAGTTGCAAGATTGCATTTGCTACAGGAGTTTTGTATGGGATACCGCCATATTCTTAGCAAAAAAAAGATACAAAAGAATGACACCATATATATGGTATGTTCACTCAATCATACCAGAAATTCAATGCCTTGGGCTAAAATCCAAGACGGTTGGCCAGCTAGAGCAACCACAACACTAACAGGGAATATTTACACAATAACGTGTCAACCGATGTAGCTTCTTTAATGAGCTTGGTAGTGAATTGTTCAAAAGAATAATACGGTGTGGATTTGCGGAATTTTGCCTTAGACAGCCGAGTAATATCTGTAAGCAACACCATCCCATACGCTGCTGGTAGCAGTCTGAAATAATAAGAGATAGTAGTTTATATTACTATACTTAAAGAGGGCTCTTAAAACACAAGTATGGTTTTATTATAATAAGATTACATGAGTGTTTCTAGACAACTGAACATCAGTTGCATAATTTTATCTACACACATATTGTAAGTGTTTCGTTTGTCACAATTTTCATAACTTTTTTTCTGTACCCATAATTTTATTGAATATATTTAAAGAGATACCTATAGAAACTGTAGGTTAGGTTAGTTTTGTTTTATAACAATCCAGAAAAGTTAAACGGTTCCAGAAACGAATGTTTTTCTAACTAATGGAAATTCGGAAAACGAAACAGCGGGCAAACGTTTTTCGGACTTAACATAGGTAATTCTGGGACACCAAATAGTACTACAAAGCTTACTACCAATTAGGGACTAAGCTCAAGATGCCAACGCGACTAACAGTTTTTCTTTTCTATCACTCAAAATAGTATGACATTCTCGTGCGTTACGATTTAAACGTCGAGCGTCACGTCTACTGTCATCACGTACATTTCGAGCGATATGAAAGAAAAACGTTAGGAGCTTTTGCATCTTGGCTAGGGCTTCATGTGGCCTTCGTGACCGTTTGCCTCTGTCATGTCTTATAAAAGTGAATAACTACTTACCACAACAAGTTCGTCGTGAGTGAACACCTTCTTGAAGGTGATAGTGTTGCCATTTTGGAACTTCTGGTTTTGCACAATTGTGTTGCCGTCTACGGTAATCGTGCTCTTAGACTGAAATATAAAATACTGAGTTGAAACTACAAGAATAGTACAGATGTATTGTGCGCGAAGGGACATAATGTAAGCAGCTAAATCAACACATTGACGACGTGTTCGCCTAGTTGGTAGTGAAGTGACCCTGTCGTTGAAACTTAGCGGTCCCGGGTTCAAATGCTGGTCAGAGCAGATGAGTCTTGGTTGTTTTCTATGTAAAGTTTATTTTTGTCAATCTAAGTAAGTTTGGTAATGGAAACGTTAGCAGCGTTTGCCTCTTGGCTAGGCCTAGTAAACTGGCATAACGCTAACGGTAGCGATTTTCGAGAACTGACAGAATTTATAGAATTGACGTAAGCGTACAACGTATCGCATGTCAATTCAATACGCTAATTTAATGTAAGCAGGGCCTCTATTCAGGTGCGTTAAAACGATATCGTGTTTGACACGTTTAAGAATCGTATGTATGTATGTATGTATGTAAACACTTTATTGTACAAAAGAAAAACCAAAACAATACAAAGAATAAAAATAAAAAGATGTACAAAGGCGAACTTATCCCTTTAAGGGATCTCTTCCAGCTAACCCTTGAGAGATTGAGAGAAGTGAAAGGTTGTGCATCGAGTAAACAGGTGTACAAATTTATTTAGAGCACCCAAAAAACAAAAACTAACCAAAAAGACTATAAAAACAAAAAAAAAAGAACCATAGAATAAAAACAAAACTAATACATTCAAATACTTACATAAATAGGTAGAAAGATATGTAATTAAACATAAATAAACATACTTAAACTTACATATACTAAATATATGTATATATCAACATTTGGATAATTGATACAATATTTAGGAAATAGAGTCAAGCCAGAACTTTTTTAATTTGCCTTTCAGGGAATCTACCGATTGTGATTGCCTAATACCCGCTGGTAGCCGATTCCACAACCTGACAGAGTGCACAGAAAAGGATTTGGAATAGGATTTAGATTTGTGAGACGGGAAAGCGAGGGTGACATAAGAATTATCAAAACGTTGACAATACGGAAACAGGTCAAAACGATATCGTTATAACGCAGTTGAATAGAGGGCCAGGGATCGTTACCGGTATTCTGACTACCGGTTTTGAATGAGGTATAACCGGTTATAATTGTATTACGCTATTTATATCGCTAAAGCTCTGATTAGCGGTATAATGAATACCGGTATTCAAGTATATTATCGGTTTAGCCAATTGAGAACAATACCTCTTTTTGATACTTTACCCCTAAAAACCATAACCAGTAATAGGTACCTCAGAGTGTCAATATACTTGTTTATTTGTTTCTGTAAATGTTTTCGGTGTTATTACAAAAAACTCAGACACGCCTTAGACAAGTCTGAAATTACAATGAATTACAGTCTAATTGACATCTTACTTATCAGGTGCAATGAATAGCGGTATTAAATACTGTAAATAGTGTATACATAGCGATAAGAACAAAAGCGGAATGACAATAATACCTCTAATTCGAATATAGGTATTACTTTTTTAGCGATAACAATTTGTCAATTTAAATACATGTATTGAATAAAACCGGTTTTCCAATCCCTGAATGTAAGCGATTAATGGAAATCTCTAACATAGCGTTATGCATCTTGGATAAGCCCGCGGGTGTTCTTACTTTATGTCCACCAAGTTCCTCATCGAATTCTTCACCGGACTTGAATTTGGTGATTTTCGCTCCGTCGTGCCCCTTCATGGTCAGGGTGTAGGTATCTCCGTTCTTCTCCAGCGTCTGCGTTGACTCGTGGGAGTTGATAGCGTCCGCAGCCTCTTTTGGGACTCCTGAGAAATATGAATACGTTGAATAGTGTTGTAGCTGATAGATGCAGGACTGGTTGAGGCAAAGTAAAACATCAAGGAACGTAAGTAAAGGTTAATGCTAAATACTTAAGCTCTGCGCGGCGCTCGATTTGCCGCTGTTTTGCCTTGTAGGTTTTTACGTAATAAAAAAAAAATCATTTTCGCTTAAACTCCTGACTTTCGTGAGACCCGTGTACCATATGATGTATATAATCAAGGCAATTTAATTTTAACTTTATTTAAAAAAATATAAATATGTACATATCATAGTTATATAGAATAAACAAATTTATTTTATGTTTATATTTAGTTTTAGTTAAGTACTCATGTTTTGAATATTTTTCTATTTTTTTTAACTCCAGTACGCACTGAGTTGGTTTTAAAATTGTACATGGTGTTTGAGAGCAAAAGGAAATTGAACAAGGCGTTACAAAAGTTAACATAAAACACAATACATTATATTTTATATTAAGATACATTTTTATCATTCCATATACCTTCTTAACAACTTTTGATAAAGTGAATCGTATGGGATAAAGACTAATTTGATATAATCAAACTCGTGCTGAAGGTCAGTTTATGTTTGGTTAAATTCCAACCGGACAAGGGACATGTACACGGGAGTTGAAAAACCAATGAGTAAAATAACAGTTTTTAAAAAACTGCGCTCAGCAGGTACCTACTTTCAGTGGGAAAAGATCAATTTTCATGTAACTTTTTAGTCGTAAATAACTTTTAAACTAATTATTCAATAATTGCGTGAAAACCCTTTCGCTGTCAGGCCGTCAATCATAGGAGACTTTCCAAAGCCGCAAATACAGTTCACTTGATCAAATATAGCTATGGAGGATCAACTTTAGGACCGTGGGGACCAGGCCCCTATCCCACAAAACTTTACAAGTGTACAAGTTGACAATATAGTCAACTTTTTCTATGGAAAACCTTACAAACTTGTCAAATTGTACACTTGTAAAGTGTTGTGGGATAGGGGTCAGGAGGACTGTCTAGCTATCACGGCTCATGAGGTCATGAGATACAGCCTGGTGACAGACAGACAGTGGAGTCTTAGTAATAGGGTCCCGTTTTTTACAGTTTCCCGTTTTTTTAATATTGCGGGTTTGTGGAAACAATTTTTCGATTAAGTGATCCGTTTATGAAATATTAAGCTTTAAAGCGGTAATTTTTATTAACGAATTTTAAAGAAAAACTATCGCAATGAAGTAGACATCATTGGTTCTTGAGGCGATTAAAGTGTAAACCTACTTAAATTATCTAAGACGGCACCAAATTACATTAAATAGAAAATTGGTTATAACTTTCGGCTTCGGAACCCTACACTGAGCATGGTCGGACAAGCTCTTGCCCGGTTTTACCCTTGCGTACGGAACCCCAAAACGGCGAATGAGGTTTCACTCGGCACACGAGCGTCTGCGCGCTTTAGCAAGTATGAGAAAAAGATTCTTAAAAAAAAAATGCGTATATAAAGATACATAATCAAACTTACCAAACGCAACGAGAAACTCGTCAAACTTCTCGTGCTTCTTAAATTTGTAAGTCTTTCCGAGGTAAGCCATTTCGATGGTGATACTGTCAGAATTTCAGGACAACAAGCTTATATTCCATTTGGTCCGTCTTATATTGGATCCGTATAGATATGAGGGATTTAGATTATTTATTGAGCATATCTATCGCAACATACGAGGAGTTATATTGCATTTTGCTGATATCGTTTAAGAGGGCACGTAATGCTGTCGGTAGTGTTTAGCGATCTCAATCTCAATAATAATTGCGCATAGCTGTTCTTGGAAATATTAAACTTGATAATTTTTGCTTGAAACTGTTAAACGTGGAAACACGATTGGAAATAGAAACTTCGACATTTTTATTTTCAAATATGACACCTTTTTCGCATATTTTTGGTTGAATCTGCCAAACCCTACGATCTTTAATAACTATGATTTTAGATTTAACAGTTGAGTACTTATTACTTTTTTAATTCTGATAAACCATTATTTACCTAATGTTTTACAATAAAATCTAAAAAAAAATTTTTTTGGGTACCTCCCCTACACGTAATTTGGGGATGTATTTTTTACGCGTCTACCCTATAGTGTGGGGTGTCGTTGGATAGGTCTTTTAAAAATATTACGAATATGACACCTTCTTCGCATATTTTTGGTTGAATCTTTCAAACCAAACGATTTTTAACTATGATTTTTGATTTAACAGTTGAGTACTTCTAACTTTTTTAAATCTGATAAACCATTATTTCATATTTTGGTAATATAACTATAGTAAACAGCAATCATTTGAATTTGACGCTGCAATTGCGCGCGCAAACGATCTCCACCTCACGTTCTTCGTGTGGAGGCACATAAGCCATCCTTTTTAATGTTTGTGTATACGTGTCATCATAATGTGGCCTCTTAAGAATTGACGTTACTTCAAACGACATTAAACAAATTAGCGAAAAATACACAAGCACATGTAGCTATCTTGTTTGATAGCTATTGATAAGCGGTAAGGAAATGCAGGCATTCGATCCGTTTTGGTGGGTCACCGACATCATTTCTGGGGTCCTAATGAAAAAGGGTATAAGTTCTATAAGTTAACTTAACTCGTAATGTTAAAGTAACATATATATCATATACATAAACCGACTATACTAGACAAACCCTATTTCATCTTGATCTTTAAACCTGAAGACTTTTACCTCTTTTTAGGGTTACGCAGTCAAACTAGGAACCCTTACATTTTCGCCATGTCCGTCCGTCAGTCCGTCCGCAGCCTAGCTCAGAGAATCTTTGTACTAGAAAGCTGTAATTTGGCATGAATATACAATAGTCACGCCAATAAAGGCGTAAAATAAAATCTTGAAAAAAACTACTTCCCCTACACGTAACGTGGGGTTTTTTTTTCTCGTCTACCTTATAGTGTGGGGTGTCGTAGGATAAGGCTTTCAAAAATATTGCCGATTTGTGACAACAATTTTTCTATTAAGGGATCCGTTTACGAAATATTAAGCTTTAAAGTGCAAATTTTTGTTAGAGTCAAATGTCCCCTCCCTCCGCTACAGCCAAAAGTATGGTGCTGAGTCTTGGATGTTTTCTATATAAGTGTGTTTATCGTTGTCTTGTGCCTGATGAGGGTGAGTATTTGTTTTTGAGTCTTGGATGTTTTCTATGTTCCGTAGTCAAACTAGGAACCGTTATAGTTTCGCCATGTCCGTCCGTCCGCAGCCTAGCGCAAAGACTCTTAGTACTAGAAAGCTGCAATTTGGCATGAATATGCATATTAGTCATGCCAACAAAGTGGTACAATAAAATGTAAAATAACATTTTTTTCGCTTACCTCTCCTTCACGTAACTTGGGGATGTATTTTTTTTTGGCGTCTACCCTATAGTGTGGGGTGTCTTTTAAAAATATTACGAATATGTAAAACAGGTTTTCGATTAAGTAATTCGTTTATGAAATATTAAGCTTAAAAGCGCTAATTTTTGTTAGACCCGCCCCCCTACAGCCAAAACTATAAATACTAAAAACCTGAAAATAACTTTAATGAAAGAGCATAATTATAACGAATTTTAAAGGAAAACTATCACGACTAAGTAGACATCATTGGTTTTTGATATACAGGCGGTTAAAGTGTTTATACCTACTAAAATCATCTAAGACGGCACCAATTGACATTAAAAAAATTCAAAATTAGTTATTACTTGTTGATTTTTATTATGTTTTATCGGCTTTGTAATCCAACACGAGCATGGTCCGACATGCTCTTGCCCGGTTTTTTTTATATAATTATTATATTTTATACCGTCCGTGGGGTTGGCTTATTCATATTGCAGTGACTATTTAGGGCTAAATCGATAACGATATCCGATAAGTGATTAAGTATTTAATTACTTCGATAGATTCGATATCCTTTAATGCGGACACGTAACCAATTAAGTAACAGTTATATTTGGTCACTTCTTTAGACTGTTCTCTGGACTTTGTTTTTTTGCACCAGTGTTATGAAATTGCATCATTTTAAGGAGTGTACTATCTGTGAACGCAACCGATAAGAGCAGTATTAGCACCTATTTGTACCTTGTACAAATACAACGTATCATTGATACGTTTTTGATAAATCAGCGATTAGGTACAGTTGGAAACAGATTAGTCCAATGTTTTCCTCGTCTGAAGTTTTTCTTGTCCGTGTCCAGGAGTGGAAGTCTTTCCAGAGAATGCAAGATGATGATGACCTTCTTCGTCTCCCTGGTACCACTCCATTTCCAGAATAGAAAGCTGTCTCAATTCTTTAGCAGATTATTGGTCTTGAAACGGATAAAAAGTATAAACACATTTTAGGCGGTTTTATCGCAAAACTCGCGATGTTGTCATAGTTCAACTAAATTCATAAACGTCTTATATATTTTTTATTCATTACACTGTGATCACTTTTTCGATACACCCGAGATTGCGATTGCTGTCAGTAAAGCTTCTCACATTGATGCAAAATATCTCATTAGTTTGCTCTCTAGAGTTAATAGAGAAGTAAATATATTTTGTCTTAGTTACATTCAGCGTGAGAAGATTTGACTTGAGCCAATTACCTACTAACGCTTGTACCTCTGCCCTTACCTTAACCAATAAAACAGTATCATCTACATAGGTTATGATGGTTGAAGTTTGAACTGGTTAGGTCAAGTTTGCTCAGCCCGTTTGTATAGAGGAAAAGAGTCGGCCCAAGCACACTCCCTTGAGGCACGCCAAAATCAATAATAGAGAGCTCACTACGTACATCTCCCACCCGGACACACTGCTTCCGTCTTTGAAAGTAAATTCTGAACCAGTTGAGAACAAACCCCCCATATTCCTGATCGTTCGAGTTGGAGAGAAGGAAGCGAACAGAGATGGTGTCAAAGGGTTTAGCCAGGTTTAAGAAGCTTAGTTTAGCTCACACATTTGTCTCCCTTGTCCAAGCATTGAACAATCTTGACGAGGAGGTTGTAAGAATTCTGCCTGAAACCGTACTGATTTGGGGACAACGTCTTTTTATCTCTATAGGAACATGACTACTAAGAAACATTTTCTGTTTGTAGTCTTGAAGACTGACGTTACTGATGCAACTATGAACATATCAACATCCATTTGTTACACTAAGATTGCACAAGAATGCTATAGGCTCAGCCAAATTGCTTATAGAGGATTTCAATATGTCTGTAGTATTGCCGTCCAATACAGAAGCCCCTCCAACTTTCAATTGTTTCCTAAACAAAGCTATTTCATGCGAGTATGAAGTGGAGGAGACTCCTGCAATGTATTAATACTCTGTAGATACACTTTTATCTCTGACTCTTGCCCTAGTTAAGATGACTACTGCTAGATTTCACTTCTAGTACCCATAGTACAAGCCTAGAGCTTAGTTTGGGACTAGGTCAAATTATGTGAGATGGTACCCTGATATTTTTGATTCCGGTTATTACAGCCAAAAATCATTAATGCCCTTTTACATATTTTACTAAATCTCATATTAATGTCATAATAACATTTACACATTACATCCGATATCCAAATTGTATAGTTGGTAAAATGAACAATAACTTCAAATACCGAAATATTATTAAGACTGAAATTGAAAATGCATTACTACTTTCAAAATTACCAAAATTCAAAAATGCCTTTTGCTGACAGGCCCAAAGATGAAAATGACACAGTATTTTTAGTGTTACTTATTTATAAATATAAATAATTAATTCAGTTTATCACAATTGGTTTAGCAATTTATAACTACTATGCTTTTATAAACTATCAAACAAAATCTGTCCTTATGAGCAGGAGCTTATACAACAAAACTTTACAAGCGTAAAATTTCAACAAATTTATAGAGTTTTACTATGGACAATTTTGTATAACTGTACACTTGTAAAGTTTTGTGGTATAGGGGTCGAGTATTCTAGAGTTCGTTCTCGAACCTCCAAGCAGTCTTTACATAATGAATTCTCGATTGTACAGAATAAAAACAGTTAAAGAAACGAAAATTGGGATGCCGTTGATAATTTATTTAATTACTCATTGGTTAACTTCAATACAATTTTAAATATTTTGCATAGATACCGAGTTTTAGATATTTTGATAATGTGGCGTTTTTGTTTTTAGTTATTTTAAGTTTTAGACATTTTGGGAAATGGTAGAATTGAAAATTTATCAAAACCAGATAGAGTCTAAATCACAGACATACATAACATCACGCCTTCATTCCCAGAGTGGGGTAGGCTGAGCTACAGAAATACCAACAACTCTAAAAAGACTTGTTGATAATTCTGTAACCACATTTTGCACAAGTGGGCTAGTATGTTTACCAGTGTATTAGTGACAGGTTGCAAGCCCATCGACTAACAGTACTACAAGCCCTTATTCCCATAGTCGCCTCTTACGACATCCACGGGAAGACATGGAGTGGCACTATTCTAACCCGGCAACCACACGGGCACCCGGCAACCACACGGGCAAAATCAATCAATCAATCAGTCTAAATCAATTATAGTCATATTTATTAAGAATACGGTACCTAATTAAAGAAGTGGGCGTAAGTCAATTTGGATCTTTAGACTGTTTGACAATTTATTTTTACATGATATTCTAGGAACACGTTATTATGATATTTGGCAGTAACGAACCGGAATCAGTATCTTAAAATGGAAAGCTGGTTTAATCAGGGAGGTTTTTAGCTGGGTTTGACAAAAATCGGTTTGGCCGTTTAAGGGTAAATAAATAAATAAATAATTAAGGGTTATCTATCAGCCTTAAGAGTTTCTCTCAAAAAATATATTTTTGGAACAAGCTTTTGTTGCCGACTGTACTTTTTTTAGTCGTTTACTGCTTAACAAGACCAACCTAATAAGTTCAAACACGGTGGGTTTACTTTCATCAATAAATTTATACAGCGATTTTATCTACGAGCGGCCTACCTTTTGGATTTGATATCATAATGCCTTTATAATATGCCATAGCATATTATATTATTGCATTGTCATCGAAGTTACCGTAGTCATACCATACTCGTAGGTATACCAAATTTCAGCTCAATCGGTCCCCGGGAAGTGGTTCAAATCTTCCTTGCAAGATTTGACTCGAACATACATACATTGCATTTTCCGGTCAAGTATTGCAAGTTAAGAAGGGTTTCCATTATATGGGGGTTTTTATCTTATACACACACATGCTCGGAAAGGGTGTTATAATATAACACGCAGCCCATTTACCTCCAAAAGGAGTAAGGGGTTTAGTTTTAAAATATAGAACCCACTACATCATTTCAGACTAAGGAGGTGTAAAATCAGCCAAGGTTTATTTTCTATATTCAAAACTTGGCTATAAACCAATTTTACTATATATTAAACTTAAACGGTACATTTAAATGCATTATATTTATATTTAACTATTATTTCAGAAACATTTGCAATTATTTTTATTAAATTTTATTTTGAAAATCGGTACAATCTGGAAGTATGGCCTGTCAAGTTTAAAAACTAATGGCAGTTCTTAGCATTATCTGTGGAAGACTATATTGAAATTAGTTGTCATGTTGACAATCTCTTTTAGCGAGTCAAGTCCCATTCATTTTTGATTAATGTTTTCTTTAATAGTATTTTTTTTGTCACAAACTCGAGTCATTAAAAGCCCTCCGCCTCCAGCGTCGGGCTTCTAGTACTCTCGTTAGTTATCCCCTTCTTACTTCCCTTGATGCCCAATGTACTATTATTTTACCAACTAGGTAACCATTTTCAACCATGGAACCGTCAATCTTATCACTAACAGATACTGCACTTCAATGTTCGTTTGAAAGTGGGTGTGACCATTATCACGCGACCTAGTCGCACTGCTAGATCAAAACAGCATCAACTCAAAATAAAACTGTATTTTTAAATCAACTTTAATACCAATGCGTTAGGACTTGAAACAAATCTAACAGTTTTTTTGAGTTGATACTGTTTTGATCTAGCAGTGCGTAGTGACCGACTAATGCTCACTTCAGGGTTTACCATGACATGCCTGCAATTCAGTTAAGGATGAGCGTAAAGGACAGAGCTATAGCCGTTATATAGCTCTTACTTTCTCTCACCGTAAACTAAATTGCTTAGCCATGTCTTGGTAATCCCCTGTATTAACGCCGCCACCCACGATCAGTTTTTAACGAACTTCATTTTAATTTCTATGTTTAGGTACTCTCTGTCAATTTTCGACCGATTTTCAAAATATTTTTTACTTAAAAGAATAGGTATACGTACTCCTGTGGTGATCCCATTGTCACTAAGTCGGGATTTGACAATGGGATCTTGGATAAATCCAGAGAACTCATCAAATATTGTAAGAATAGATGTGATTTTAGTATTTTCCGTAATAAGTCCAGCGTTTGCATTGAAAAGTATCATTTGGGAAAGTGGTTCTGATGATGAAGACCACTGATGGCCACCGGTACACCTCAACGGTGCCTATTTCAAGGCTGACGGTAAGATATCTCGATTAAGATAGTTGAGCCACTATGGCCATTCACATTTAAATGGTTAAATCTATGACTTTCCCGCGGCGTTGCTTGTTCCTTATTAATTGAGATGTGGAACTACATAAGTAACATTATATTATGATCAATTAAAAGTATGGAATAAAATAAATATAAAAAAAAGACGTGTGGCACTCGGGGACTGCCGCGGTAAAGCTATTGCATAGCATTTTGTATCAACCTTGCAATTATAATTTTATTTATTTATTTTATGCATGCAGTATTTCTTTTTCTTTGATATTAATTCAAGTTACACTTTTTGAGCGTGGTGACCGATAAGAAAACAAATTTTTCTATTATTAAATAAATAAATAAAGTTAATATTGTTTAAAATATTTTTATTATTTTACAATACATGTGGGTTTTATTATCTTACAGTAGCTGTTGTTTATTCAGGAATATTTATCATTGAAACTATAGGTTTATGATAACTGAAATAAGAAACATAAGTTTGCGACTTAATATCCTCTAAATACCTAGAAAATACCGCGTCAATGGTGGTCCCATATTTTGTTGTGGACTCTTGCGGATCATTATTCATTTTCAAATTCAATGATTTTGATAGAAAAGTTGTCAACTCGTCCGATTTCGGAGCAGCTCGTCTCGATTCGTGCGAGTTTCGTAGAGTCGTACAATACGTCTAATCGCACACAACTCCGTGTCGAAGACTGCCGAACTGAAACGACGTTAGACGATGCACGGCCTTCAAGCCACACCTCCTTGCCCGTCGGAGTGGGGAGCGTGAGGTTTTTTCGTTACGGAAATTCTGGATTCGGTCCCCGCGCTCAAGGCCCGCGATAGAAGCTATGCAATAGCTTAAAAAAAAACAAAATATGCCTTCAAAAACATAAGAAATACCTTCTTTTAAAATGGTAGTACTTAATAGGTAATGGTCACTCCAACTGAAGTCGGTGGCCCAAAATATTTTTAATCAAAAGCCGACCTCAGTTGTACACTTTTTGATGTAGATGGATAAAATGGTGATAGCGATGTGGTGGTACAGAGTCCTATTACGTGTTAAACATGTGTTTGATCCACGTTTATCGAAATCGATAAACACGTTAATAATTCATAATAGAACCGCAGATATTGTTTATGGGCATAGTAAATTTGACCAAAATAAACACCTTACCTACTGCTCTTCGGCTTCCTCACGTCTTGATGCCAGGAAACGGTCCGACATGTTTCGGAAATATATACCAACCCTCATTTGAGCTACAAACAATTTTTTTTTTTTTTTTAACTCTTAGTAATTTTATAAGCAATAACTCTCACATGCTCTAAAATAAGAATCTATGTATAGCGATCAAAACCTATAATGCTCATTTAATGTAAAGATTATAAACTCGAACCTAATAAGGTGGTAGGAAGTCCGTGGATATGGAAGGCCGCGTTGAACCATTCTCGCTGGAAATCAAAGAGGGAGGCCTATGTTCAGCAGTCGACGACTACGGTCTGTGACTATTTAGGGCTAAATCGATAACGATATCCGATAAGTGATTAAGTATTTACTTCGATAGATGAACCATTCTCGCTGGAAATCAAAGAGGGAGGCCTATGTTCAGCAGTCGACGACTACGGTCTGTAGTGATGATGATGGTGATGAATCTCGTAACTTCATAAGTTTTTCATGTCAGTACTTTTAGGTAGGGTTTTGTAATACGTATTATACCTAGAAAAAGACTGTTATATCCAATGATTTTACAGTTTTGAATGTTATAGATTTTGTATGTTAGAGATTATGAAAGTATAGAAAATTATAGTTATATGAAGTGGAATTTAGATCACTTTTGATTACCTAGAGTGCAACTTTTAATTTAAAAATGTAGTAGTATATCTGATATGTCTTATCACACTATCGTGGTGTTATCTTGAGGATATATATACCAGATTGACAGTTTCAGTAATCATTTTCGTTGATTTGGAGTTTAATTGAATTAACGTTATAATATAAAAAAATGACGTTCTACGGGAAGAAATTCAAGAAGACAAAGTTCGAAAATGTGGACGAGTTTATGGCAATCTTAGGTAAGTACTTGTTTTCAAAATTAATATCTTAGATTATGTTCAATATTAAAAGCACATAACATAAAACCTATTTGCAAAAAGTAACAATACTGGTACCAGCGAAAAATCACTTATCGACAACTTTTATTACAGAGGTCCCTGAAAAGATCCGTCAGCTAGTCAAGTCTACGGATACCTTATCTTCCTTCAGGAAGAACGACGATGGTACCATCGATTACATAGTCCGCAAAGGTGAGACGGAGGTGTTTACCCAGAAGATGGATCCTGGACAGGAAACTGATTTCACTACTCCTGATGGCAAAAAACTCAAGACGCTCTGTGTCATTAAAGATAGTGCTATTGAAACTATCGTGAAACACGATGATGGAAAAGATGTGCACATGGAACGGGTTTTTGAAGGCAACACCATGAAGCATGTAAGTTATTAAAAAGATAAACGTTGTTTATTCAGTAAGTAGGCCACTTTTACACGTCAAAATTCTACCAGCGCTTCCCAAGAGGAGACCACTGCTGAGAAAAAACGCCGCAAGAAACTCAGCAGTCAGTAAATTTTTAAATATTGCACTAAGTTGGGGTCTACATCAAGAGGCATAATGTTTGATCTAATGTATTTATTGGTGAAAAACGGTTCCTTATTACAATTATTTTACTGTTTATTTATTTGTTATAAAAAATAACCTTACCTTACTTCACTACTCTACACAATAGATGTTTATTCAATTCAGTAAATTAGTTTAAAAGGATGTTACGAGTAGACGCAAATATTTTAGACTAAATATTACGACAAGCAATTGTCATTTCTCATGGGTTTTAAAACTAAAAGCTGAGTGCCAATGTTTTCTAACTATTATAATACTTTGGGTGGTCAGTAAAATTTTTTCTAGTATAGTAACCACTTGATAGCTAACTAGAAAATCACATAAATTATTTAACCCTTTTTATTTCGCCCTTTTTAATGTCCTACTGCTGGGCAAAGGTTTTTCCTCTTTTCCGCAATTCTTCCCTACCTATTAAGTGCATGCTCCTGCCACTTTCTTATTGACCGTAATTTACAGTAAATTATTTACTTGCCTAATACCAAGATTTCTTTAAAAGCCACAAAATTAAAACATTAATTTCATTGTTGATACAATCTGAACTTTTCCTTTATTTGCTGTCTTCCCCTCCTCTTCCTTTTAGTTCATGAACTTTTTCTTCCTCATGAATAAAAGGTTGGTGATGTAACATTTTTAATGTTTGATTTTCTATTTTCAGATCTCCTGGAAAGAAGGTGTTGATATCAAGGCAATAACTTACTATGAAGCTGTATGATATGCATTTTTTTTAATGATTTGAATGTGGTGTTTAATGTGAATTTGTACTTTACTGATAAATCTTATTTTTTTTATTAATACCTTTTTTTATTCTTTAAGTATGTACTGATCTTTGTTTTATTTTGGATATTTCATTTAAAGCCGGCTTTATTCTGATTAGTTTTAATGAATCTAAATAGTTTATTTTCCACATCTTGTAAGATCCAATTAAAGCCAAGCACTTACTTGAACACCAGCATTACACTGAGTTGCGACCAATTTGGTGGCGACATTCTTGTTGTGCGTATCAATCTGACCTTTGTTATTTTAATAAATGTAATTTTTTCTTTGGTCTATGTATTAGCATTGTTTAATTTTCTGAACTTCATGTTGCACTTTAATATAACTACCTATAAATAATATTTATTTAATCGTGTGGCAATAAGGAACATACAAAAAATAAAGAGCAACTAAATTAATATTGAACACCCAATTTATTTTAAACATAAGTATGAATTGTAGGATTTTATAATACAAGATTAAAACCCGGCTTTGCTCGGGTAAAATGTAGATTCTTAATAATATATTCCACATTTTTTTATAAAATGTACCTAGATGATACTTCTGTAATTATCGGTTTTCAACGAATAACGTTTTGGCTAGGCATTCATTCATGTACCGTATATATTTTGTTGTACATTCATTATGGCACTCAGTTTATTAAACTGAACAACTTTTGTTTTGTTTAATTTTCTCAACATATAGGCATCAGTGGTATTAAAGGTAATAAAGGCCCTGTTTCCTAAAGATCAATGACCTTCTATACACGAGGACGGCATAATTGTGCTTAATGGTGGTTTAAGCACACTTCTTACATTAGTCGTCTATTGATTGCAAAGCCGTAAGGATGCCGAAGAAAAAGTGCCGAAATTATACCGTAACGGCAAAAGAAAGATTGTGTTAGTTACCGCCATTAAGTAAATTATATTTATGAAAAAAACACGCGAAAAACTGTAAATAATGTATTAAAACCAATTAATTAATCTATATTTATAAATGAATCCCTAGTTCCCTTGGTCACGGCATCATGCATGAAAGGCTGGACCGATTTCACTAATTCTTTTTTGTTTTGTTCGTTATCGTCAGGAAAAGGTTCTTATGAAAGAAAAAAATGAAAAATCCACCGGGAAAATCAAAAATTTGCAGCGGGGCGAAGCCACTGACGGGTAGCCAGTTTTTAATAAATGTCATTAATGATTGACAGGTATTTAATTATGAAGTACCTATTCCATATCTTTCTCTCACGCGCGTTAGCGGGAAACGGCCGAAAGGACGTGACAAGGAAATAGTCAGAAAAGAAAACAATGGAATAGCTCTTTTTAGTGTTCCGTCGCCAAATGGCAAAATTGGAACCCTTATTATAATAGCTGTGTTTTAGCTTTCCGGCACACGAGCTTTCGAGAGAGAAATGGCGCAAATTAGTAGCAAGAGAAAGGTCCAAAGTATTTGAGAAACTAAATAATTTAAGCGTTTCAGATCATTTTGTAGGGTTCCGTAGTCAAACTAGGAACCCTTATAGTTTCGCCATGTCCGTCCGTCCGTCCGTCCGTCCGCAGCCTAGCGCAAAGACTATTAGTACTAAAAAGCTGTAATTTGGCATGAATATGCATATTAGTTACGTTAACAAAGTGGTACAATAAAAAGTATAAAAATATTTTTTTTAAGGTACCTCCCCTACATGTACGTGGGGATGCATTTTTTTTTTCGTCTGCCCTATAGTGTCGGATATTGTTGGATAGGTCTTTCAAAAATATTATGGGTTTGTAAAAACAGTTTTTCGATGAAGTAATCCGTTTATGAAATATTATATATAATATTAAATATTATATATAATATAAATATATATAATATATTATTATATTTATTATTATATTTAATATTATTATATTATATTTTTATTATTTTAGTTTTGTTTTTGTTTATTTATATTTTTTTTAGTTTATTAGTTTATATTATTATTAGTCTATGATTTAAATGTACTGTTCCATGTTCTGTTTTTATTTTTTATTTTTGGTGTTCAATAAAGAGTATTTGTATTGTATTGTATTGTAAGCTTTAAAGCGCTAATTTTTGTGAGACGTTCCACCCGCTACAGCCAAAACTACAAATACTAAAAATCAGAAAAAAAACTTAAATGAAAGAGCATATAACCAATTTTAAAGGAAAACTATCACGGCTAAGTAGACATCATTGGTTCTTGAGATACAGGCGATTAAAGTGTTTATACCTACTAAAATCATCTAAGACGGCACCAATTGACTTTAAATAGAAAATTAGTTATTACCTAGTTGATTTTTATGTTTGTAGTACTTAACGGCTTCGGAACCCTACACTGAGCATGGTCCGACATGCTCTTGCCCGGTTTTTATTATCTAATGTAAAGGGAGATTAGTATTTAAAAAAGACAGATGTTGTTGGTTTAGTATTTAGATATGTACGAACCCGTCTCATTAAAGTTAGCCGGACAAGTCTCATTAAAATATCAACATATTTACCCAAATTGACGCACACACAAAATACCAGTAAAGTCATATTTGTTTTCTGCCCAAACCAATCATACGCAGACGTGTTGACGTCCGTCTACACTAAGGAAGACTGCCTCAAAGACAAGGTTACTCATACATAAAAACGAAATCGACCGTGGCAGACGGACATTGAGTGAACTTATGAGGGTTCCGTTCTTCCTCTTGAGGTTGGGAGCCCTAAAATTATCAGCACGTTTCTACTCCACTGCTACCTTGTTCCAGTCAGTTTCTAAAATCAATATAAGTACGTAACTTCAACTGCGTAATTGTTATACATGTCTGATTAATGACAGACGACATTTTAAAGGAAGGCAAGTCAAAGCTTCATATGGTGAAATAAGATGACTGTATATCATAGTTTCGACTACGTACTCTCGGAATATCATACTATCGAATGTTCGAATGCTCGACTGTTACTGGATCGAATATACGATGGGTCGAAAAACTTAGGAACAATAAATCGTCAAATCGAAATTGATGTTTCGTTTGTTATCGCACAGAAGATCTCAGAGCCGAATGTTCATTGGCTCGACTGTTACTGGATCGAATATTCGATGGGTCGAAAAACTTAGGAACAATAAATCGTAAGTTCATATTTTATTAAGTTTATTAATAAAATATGAACTCATTATTACAAAGTGCCAGTACTTGAAATAAAGAGTTATCATTATCATATTGCAAGAAGGATAGTAAGAAGCGTTATTCACCTTATTAGTAATAAAACGGACGAATTTTCAATAGATATCAGACATAAATACATCTTGAAAAAAGAGTCAACGAACGTGGATCCTGCAGGTGATCGACTCAGTCTAGATGTGACCACTGAAAATTCGATACACCGCTGATCGAAACCATACAATTCTAGATTACGTTTTGTCGATTGTAACTATTTCGGCCACAAGTATTTCGATATAGCGAATATTCGATCCAATAGCAGTCGAGCATTCGAACATTCGATAGTATGATATTCCGAGAGTACGTAGTCGAAACTATGGTATACAGTCAAATAAGATGCAGTAGCATGTTTGGATTATTTTGTTGTATGATGTGATTCGTCTATATATGTATGTACATAGAATGTGTGTAATTATGAATCTTTCTAAATTAACAGTCATCATAACAGAAATTCAGCGACGTATATCAATTAAATAGGATTGATTTTACGAAACAAATAAAACACACTTGGTCAAGTTATTTTTTTATTGACACAATATTGAGAGCAATTCTTAAATATAGTTATAAATAATACGTTAGTTTTAAATTAAACTGCTTTGTACGTCACGCTGGCTTTGAGGTCATCGCCGTCTAACCAGAGGTACTGAAAAAAGAAACAAAATCGTTAATGAATATGAAAATTATTGTTATTTCTTATTATTATATACAGTCTTGTCTGTGGTGTGAATACTAAGATACGTAACTTTTTTTATGTTAATGAGAAGGCACGTTAGCACTCAGATCACCTGATGGTAAGTGGAATAGACATTTGGATTCTCAAGACTATAATTCTAAGACCTCAAATGCATTGCCAATCCCAAGGACTTTCTTTACCTATTTATTGTCATGATATTTTGACTATTGATAAACTGTTAAACTTTTGTCAATCGTTCCACTTCTATCAATAGCCTAGTCTCAAACAATCAGTTGGTAGGTACGTGCTTTATTTATTATCATATAGAGCAGAGACATTCCATAACTATAACCCTTGCGAATGCCCATAGGATACACAACTAACTAATGTTACTCCAAGGCCATTAGGTTTAACCTATCTGGCCTCGATATCACAGTGTTGACATTATTAAGAACTTATAAGAGCTCTTAGTATCAACGAATTAGAAGCACGTAATTATAAGCAGTATTTTCTGCCCCGTGCCTTAAAAAAAGTGTTTGATAGGTGAAAGGCAGTAGAAACGTAGGCCTAGCAGAGTAGTAAATAATTTACATAGATTAAAGCCCGTAATTTAGCCCGTGTGGTTGCCGGGTTAGAATAGTGCCACTCCATGTCTTCCCGTGGGTGTCCGAAAGAGGCGACTCAGGGAATAAGGGCTTGTAGTATTGTTAGGCGATGGGCTTGCAACCTGTCACTAATACACTAGTAAACTTCTTGGCCTGATTGTGCAAAATGTGGTTACAGAATTATCAACAAGTCTTTTTAGAGTTGTTGGTATTTCTGTAGCTCTGCCTACCCCACTCTGGGAATAAAGGCGTGATGTTATTATGTATGTATGTATGTATGTATGTATGATGATGATGGCTTAGTAAAAACCAGACGGACAGTGTAGGTAAGTAGGCTTATTTTGCATATTAGGTACCTACTGGATCGAATATGGTTAACGTGAAGTCCATTATTACATATTCCACGTAAATAAGTTCATCAGCACTTTGTCTGAATGATCTTTATAACGACCAAATCTGTGGGGCTAGAAAATTGCAATCGAATACAATAAACGCAATCGCTATCCGACTCGCTAGCGCAAGTGACAGTGAAAACATGACCGATTTACGACGTGACTATCTCGATAACTTACGTCAATTCATCCATTTTTCTATCGATACATAAACGGTAATGATCATTAATGTGTATGGTACTGTCAGGCGGATAAGAAGTCAATCCTGACTCGTTGCATTTAACTTATTTGTTGACTATGAAGCAATAGTACGAGTAATAACAGTATTAAATAAATAAATAAATAAATAATCACAGGACAATGTCACACAAATTGACCTAGTCCCAAACTAAGCTCTAGGCTTGTACTATGGGTACTAGACAACGATAAACTTACTTATATAGAGAAATATATACTTAAATACATAGAAAACATCCAAGACTCAGGAACAAATACTCGTGCTCATCACACAAATATCTGCCCTTACCGGGATTTGAACCCAGGACCCCTAGCTATTAACATTGTCAATATTCCGAAACTTCATGTTTATGCAATGACTCAGGATAATCAGGTTCTACTGTAGATTTGGATACGCGTGCGAGAACAATTAGAAAGTGAAACATAACGGATTAAAGATCTTCTTTAAATTCTGCGACTTATTAAAAATAACTGTGTTAGCTAATACAAATACCTTTCGAAATACCTTTCAACAAACGTCTCATTACACAGAATTTTCATTTCATCTCTCGCCATTTGTCGCCGGATAAGTTTTTTTTTAATATTTAGTCACAAGTCTAACCTAACCTAACCTACATAATTCATGTAGATATAGATAGATAGCCTAAAAACATCATGGCTTTATCAGGAAATAGCGTTCGATGAAATGATGGATCACCAATTGAACTATCTTCTTACCAGATTCATCGTGTCGCCATTAAACTCTCTGTTCATGTGCAGAATCTTGCCATCAGGGAAAGTCATGACAGACTTCAGGATCTCAGCTTCCAAATTGAACTTCACTTTGGTGTCAATGCCGTCGGGGGTCTTAAATTCCCTCTCTTCTCCAAGTGTGATCTTCTGGCTGAGGACTTCCGCATCACCCAGTGACACGACGTATTGGAGGGTACCATCACCGTTGTCCTGGAACGATGAGAGGGATTCCGACTGCCTCAACAGTTGTCTAGTCTTCTCCGGCACCTCTGGAATTTGATGAAGCAGAAATTATTTAATGTAAACTAGACTGAAAAGTTTTGAGGTTTGGGTTATTGTCGGACATTTTTGCTTATACCTCGTTTCATCAAGGTCTGAATGAAGGAGGAGGAGGGCGGTAATCTTCAACAAGTGCTATCTCATACTGCTCTGAGTATCATGTAATTATTTTTCAAATTCTGAAGTGTTCTTGCACTTAAAAATTACATTTACCAAGTCGCGATAATATTAAACAAATTAATCAATGCCTGCCTGCTATCTTATTATCGATTGTTAATAGGTTAATTAGGTGTAATTATTATGAACCTAAGACTAAGTTCATTAGTGACGTTCATAAGATAATCATTATATTTTTATCAGGCGGTCGATTGGAGTCCACTGTCGTGCATAGGCCTTCCTCAAGGACTGATATTTTTATAATGTCATTTGAAATGCAAAAAGCGGTAATTTAAATGTCAATAAAAAACAATTCCCGTGCGGTTGACGGATTAAAATAGTGGCACTCCATGTCTTCCCGTGGATGTTGTAAGAGGCGACTAAGGGAATAAGAGCTTGTAGTACTGTTAGGCTATGGACTATAACCTGTCACTATACACTGGTAAACATCTTAGCCGATTGTGCAAAATGTGGTTACAGATTTTTTCTTTTCTTCAGACATTCTTCCAAGAAGAAACCAAGACAATTTGACAGTTTCTAGGGTTACTGATCAATACTCAATGGGACGCGAGGGGGAAAACATATATTTTTTAAATTAAATTTCTAAAATACGAAATCCTGACAGGCCTTCTCCAAGGGCCTCCACGTCAGTCGGTTTTGTGCAAATTGTATACATCGGCTTCCCGCGACCTTGGCGGGTACCTATCCATTTATGTAGTTGTGATCAAAGTTTCTTTGTACCCTGTTACCATGGTGACGTGTCATGGGTCACACTTAACCTTATAACTATGATTTTGTGGCAAAACAAACCAATTTTATGATGGGTTTTCTTTCAAGCGTATTTAGTACTTATACTGTACCTGTACTGTCGATTACAAAGTGATGTATCCACGTTTTCACCTTATTGCATTGTAATAAGTTGAAAAGTGGAGACATCTCTTTGTAGTCGACTGCACATAAAACCGTCATTCTGGCTTACTGGACTGAATAAAAACAACAAAAAAAATATCCACAAATTTGCAGGCACGATTCCCACGTGAGAGTTATGGTGAGACCCTGAACCGGCTTCTCCCCCTTTAAGATGGCCAGCAACCCTGTTAAATCCTACCCCCTTCAATACAAGATTATACCTACCACTTACCGAGTTTGTCCATTAGCTCCAGAACATTCTCAAAATTGATCTTCTTGAACTTCTTTCCGTAGAACGCCATTTTGATTTATTTATACAATCACTACAATGATCGATAAACTGAAAATGTAAGTCTTTATACATTAGTTTAATCTAGGTGATAGCTTATCGGATCTAATGTACCTACCTACGGTTGTAAGGTGTTATTCTATAAGTCATCGGATTTCTGCAAAAAAGAAATGAATGTTTTTAACTGCAGGGGTTCGTCATAGTAGGTACTACGAGTACCTTGCTTACTTATTGTGGACCCGCGTGGGTACAGGTCAATGCTGCCTACAAATCAGCCCCTGTTCCATGTATCCCTACCGCCTTATCCCCCCTGATAGAGATATGTGGAATATTTTTCCTTTCTTCACCACCGGTAGGGATAGTTGGAAATAATATGTCCACTTATCCCTCCTTACCCCCATTGGTAGGGATAGATGGGATTTCCTCCACCTTTCTCTACTACCGTACCCCTTAGTAGGGAAAATTGGAATTTCTTCCACGCTTCTCTACTACCGTACCCCTTAGTAGGGACAATTGGAATTTCTTCCATCCTTCTCTACTACCGTATCCCTTAGTAGGGAAAATTGGAATATCTTCCACCCTTCTCTACTACCGTACCCCTTAGTAGGGACAATTGGAATTTCTTCCACCCTTCTCTACTACCGTATCCCTTAGTAGGGAAAATTGGAATTTCTTCCACCCTTCTCTACTACCGTATCCCTTAGTAGGGATAGTTGGATTTTCGTCCACTCATCCCTACTAGCTAGGTTATTGGTGGGGATGCATTTTTTTTTTCTATATATCCGGGCTATTATAAGATCTTTTATCATTATTAATGCATAAATTGACTTAACAAACACCTATAGTACTTTCAAGTGTTGATTGTCATAGAAAGTGCTGGCCAGTGATAAATAAACGAGCACCTCTTCTGAAAACAGACAAGTATAATATAATTGATTGAATACGTGTCATACGTTACGATTGCTTAAAAGAATTTGTATTTAAAGACCTAAGTTCTTTTAAAATGACAAAGGAAATAATAATACTAAAAAGGGGTCGGGGAGAGGTATTACTTTGCGATGGTTATCAATATCATCGTAAGAAATTGTACAAAAACGCAGAATACTGGAAGTGTGCGAAGACTAAAAGTACAAAATGTGTCGGATCGGTAACAATCAAAGTAAGTTTTTACGGACTTCGCATTATCTTCAGATCCGTTATGTTTTTAACCCCCGACGCAAAAAGAGGGGTGTTATAAGTTTGACGTGTAAGTGTGTGTGTGTGTGTGTGAGTGTGTTTGTGTGTATGGGTGTCTCTCTGTGGCACCGTAGTTCTTAAACGGATGAACATATTTGGATGCGTTTTTTTTTGTTTTACAAAGTAAATACTATTCATGTCTTTAAAGAGGCGTTGCTAGCTGTAGCCGTATTGTTAACTTGGAGAACTTTAAAAAGCGTGAAATAAAAAATTAAATTAAAAATTTAAAAAACCCTTGTCTCAAAACAGTCTGTAAATAAACCTCTAAAAAGTAAAAAAATAAGTATTAGCCCTATAAGTTTAATTATAAGTAGGTATTCATATTTTAATCCAAGCCTCGTCGCGTATAAATCGTTGTCTTTTTTTTTAATTATAGGTAGGTAGTAATTTTTGATACAAGTGTTGACACGTCGGGGGACTGCTAAGTAAATAAAATAATAATAATTAAACTTATAGGGCTAATACTTATTTTTTAACTTTTTGGATTTTTATTTACAGAATTGAGTCGGGGGTTTTTTAATTTTTTTTTTTCTATATTTCTATAATTTATCTGTTTGTCTGAACAGGTCAATTTTACACTTCTTTTAATACATACTAAAGCAACATTAATCTTTTTATTTTATTGTAGGACCGGACTATTTTAAAAGAGGTGGCTCATTCATCAACTTGTATTAAAGACGTAGCTAAGAATGAAATTGACATACGCCTAAATAGTTGTAGAACAGAAATTGCTGCAAATCTCGAGGTTCCGGTTCCAGCAATATTTGAAAATATCGTCGCAGGGATAGAAAATGACGGGTTAGACATGGTAGGCAATATTCCTCAATTCCAAAATGTTAAATCAGCAATGTATAACCATAGGAATAAAGCTGCAGGAACAAGTAAAATGTTTTTCGACAACTTGAATGAATTAGAAATACCATCTGCATATCAGGAATTCCTGATTGCTGATTATCATCACAATAGCGTACGAATAATTTGGGAGTGAGTGGGCGAAACATTTGTTGGCTGAGGGTAAACATTTCTTTCTAGACGGAACTTTCAAAATCTGCCCTAAACCGTTTACCCAACTGGTAACAATGCATTGTGATCTTGGAAGTTCAATGGAATCAACTGTGATAATTCCAACGGTATATGCACTACTTCTAGATAAAAAAACAGAAACATATAAAACCATGTTTGAACTACTTAAATGTGCAATTCCACAATGGAATCCTTCGTCCATAATGGCAGATTTTGAAGAGGCTATTGCTAAGGCTATGCGTTACGTATTTCCGTATGTTAAAAAAGAGGGATGCTATTATCATTTTACGAAAGCCATATGGAAAAAGGGCAGACAGCTAAAATTAACGAAAACTAAAGAGATGAGACGAATAATATCATTAACAGCAGGATTACCTTTACTGCCCTTTCACAAAATCAGGGGAGGGTGGTCGTATATTGAATCCCAAATAAGGAGCGAACTGGAAATGAAAGAATTCCAAACTTATATTAAAAAATATTGGCTCAGGAATGATGATTTCATCGCACAGTGGTGCGTTTTCAGAAATAAGCATAGAACCAACAACTACGCTGAAGCGTGGCATTTTAAAATAAATGACAAGAGTAACAGAAAAATAAGTTTGTACGCCATTTTGAAAAAACTATACAAAAATTCTGTTGTTAATAAAAATATGTACATAGCAATATCCCAAAAAAATAAGGCACCTAAAAAAAGAGGAATACAATACATACATAGAGATCAATTCATTGAGAATGCTCAAAACCAATTGGTGACAGGAAAAATAACAGTGGGCCATTTCCTAGATATGTTAAGATAAATAAGTGTAGCTAATTGTTGTTAGTTTTCTGTTTATTTAGTGAATTAAAAAAAGTGATTGGTTTTATTTCTGTTATTTTATTTAAAACCGTTCTTTAAGACCGTAAGTTGATGTGAATATCTTGAGGATATATATACCAGATTGACAGTTTCAGTAATCATTTTCGTTGATTTGGAGTTTAATTGAATTAACGTTATAATATAAAAAAATGACGTTCTACGGGAAGAAATTCAAGAAGACAAAGTTCGAAAATGTGGACGAGTTTATGGCAATCTTAGGTAAGTACTTGTTTTCAAAATTAATATCTTAGATTATGTTCAATATTAAAAGCACATAACATAAAACCTATTTGCAAAAAGTAACAATACTGGTACCAGCGAAAAATCACTTATCGACAACTTTTATTACAGAGGTCCCTGAAAAGATCCGTCAGCTAGTCAAGTCTACGGATACCTTATCTTCCTTCAGGAAGAACGACGATGGTACCATCGATTACATAGTCAGCAAAGGTGAGACGGAGGTGTTTACCCAGAAGATGGATCCTGGACAGGAAACTGATTTCACTACTCCTGATGGCAAAAAACTCAAGACGCTCTGTGTCATTAAAGATAGTGCTATTGAAACTATCGTGAAACACGATGATGGAAAAGATGTGCACATGGAACGGGTTTTTGAAGGCAACACCATGAAGCATGTAAGTTATTAAAAAGATAAACGTTGTTTATTCAGTAAGTAGGCCACTTTTACACGTCAAAATTCTACCAGCGCTTCCCAAGAGGAGACCACTGCTGAGAAAAAACGCCGCAAGAAACTCAGCAGTCAGTAAATTTTTAAATATTGCACTAAGTTGGGGTCTACATCAAGAGGCATAATGTTTGATCTAATGTATTTATTGGTGAAAAACGGTTCCTTATTACAATTATTTTACTGTTTATTTATTTGTTATAAAAAATAACCTTACCTTACTTCACTACTCTACACAATAGATGTTTATTCAATTCAGTAAATTAGTTTAAAAGGATGTTACGAGTAGACGCAAATATTTTAGACTAAATATTACGACAAGCAATTGTCATTTCTCATGGGTTTTAAAACTAAAAGCTGAGTGCCAATGTTTTCTAACTATTATAATACTTTGGGTGGTCAGTAAAATTTTTTCTAGTATAGTAACCACTTGATAGCTAACTAGAAAATCACATAAATTATTTAACCCTTTTTATTTCGCCCTTTTTAATGTCCTACTGCTGGGCAAAGGTTTTTCCTCTTTTCCGCAATTCTTCCCTACCTATTAAGTGCATGCTCCTGCCACTTTCTTATTGACCGTAATTTACAGTAAATTATTTACTTGCCTAATACCAAGATTTCTTTAAAAGCCACAAAATTAAAACATTAATTTCATTGTTGATACAATCTGAACTTTTCCTTTATTTGCTGTCTTCCCCTCCTCTTCCTTTTAGTTCATGAACTTTTTCTTCCTCATGAATAAAAGGTTGGTGATGTAACATTTTTAATGTTTGATTTTCTATTTTCAGATCTCCTGGAAAGAAGGTGTTGATATCAAGGCAATAACTTACTATGAAGCTGTATGATATGCATTTTTTTTAATGATTTGAATGTGGTGTTTAATGTGAATTTGTACTTTACTGATAAATCTTATTTTTTTTATTAATACCTTTTTTTATTCTTTAAGTATGTACTGATCTTTGTTTTATTTTGGATATTTCATTTAAAGCCGGCTTTATTCTGATTAGTTTTAATGAATCTAAATAGTTTATTTTCCACATCTTGTAAGATCCAATTAAAGCCAAGCACTTACTTGAACACCAGCATTACACTGAGTTGCGACCAATTTGGTGGCGACATTCTTGTTGTGCGTATCAATC